>JAEMWC010000058.1:585000-650000 GCA_016490735.1 Pachyseris speciosa | reverse complement strand
GCCATTTTTACCGCCATGACGCTGCCGAAAATAGTGTAAAATGATGCATTTTGTTATCGCTCGTGTAGATAAACGCGGTGCCATCTATCAATGCGACTTGGCCAGATCTTAAGGCATCTGTTGGTCTTTCCAAAGCACAAAATTGTTTTGGAAAAGCTACTGGTATATAACCGTTTTTGACCGTTAAAAATACCACAGTTCAAACGCTTCAGCGAATGAGCTAATTTTAGCTAACTTCCACACCACAAAAAGCCCACTGGTGCATACAATTTAACGTTGAAATTAGTGTTTTCTTAAAGTGCATATTTTGTGCTCTGTTGTATTAAAATTTCTTCCGCGGCCCGACAAAAGTGCTCCGTCGAGAGACAGAAACGTGAAGTCAAGTTTTGCATCGCCGCCATTCTTGAAATCAACATGAACTTTGCCTTCTTCGAACCACAACTTCGTCAAGAACTAAAAGTCTGCCGATGGAAACCTTACCTCTTTATTCTGAACGCCTAAGGATTACAGTACAATTTTTAAACTTACTGTTTCCAATCTCTCTGAGGGCGATAACCTTCAACATAAATTTTGACAAGGTCAGAGTAGGTGATGAAATTACGTAACTCGACGCCGGCGTCGACAAAATCAGGATCGGATCGGATCGGATCACGGATCGGATCGGATCGGATCGGATCGGATCACGGATTGGATCACGGATTGGAAAAAACTAATAAACAAAAAGTATATTACAATGAACATTGGAGAAATGCTGACATACTGTGACATATTGCGTGACATATTGGAGCTTACCATGAAAAGTTTTATTTTGTGGATTGGCGATTTTTTGTGGTTTGCGGGAACAAATTTTTGCGGTTCGAGATGACTGAAATTTCCAGTGGGAACTAATTTTTGAGATTCTCTGTTCAAGTAGCAGAATATTTAAGTGGAAGAAACCTTAATATGGTATTTTCAACTTTTATCTTACGGTATGTGTCGTATGTTGAGTCAAAGTTCACTCTACTTACATATTTAATGTAGAATAATACGGTAATCACTGTAATATCTTACTGCACAAAGGGACTGAACAACAGCAAAACAAAACAAAAGCCTACCGTATCCCTACCATGCACAACAAAACACTCTTTCGTTAATACGGCAATGAGGTTTTCCACGACCGATATTATCAATTATTATTTTACAAGAAAGCAGTATGAATGTAAGAATGTAAGAATGCAGAGGGGATTTCGAGTCAAAAGATGTAGTATTAAACTTTGAGATCTAACTGGGAACAGCCTATAAAATGCAAAACCTGGCAGGCAGATTCAGTCGATAATAATAACACTTTCTTGTTCAGTTGAAGTTTCAAGAATTGAAACAACACCTGTGCAGGCCGCCGCAGAAGCGCCACTCGAACATGTGCCCCAGTGGCACAAGTCCATTAAAAGCAGAGTTTTTATTTTGACTGAAGAGAGTTAATTTTTGCGGCGTTTTATTTTGCGGTTTTTTTTTCTGCGGGAACTAATTTTTGCGGATCGAGGTCAATCCGCAAAATTCGCAAAAATTAGAACCCGCAAAATTTTCATGCTACACGGTAGGCCCTACTGAAAGTGATTTCCCGCCATGGAAAGTGATTTCCCGACATGTAGTCGTCGCCATGGCCAAGAGAAGGGCAAGAGAAGAGACGAAAAACGAGGTGAGGAGTAACGTTTTTTAGATGTGACGATTAAAGTGTAGTGTACGCGAGTGATTTATTTAGTTAAATCCATGTTGGCTTCTTCTATGAACTCGCTCAGCTCCTCTTAACCTAAATCGCGATTATTACACGCCAAACGACTTAAATTCCACTAGTATATGGAACTCAGTGATGAACAGTTAGAGATCGCACAATAATTTTGGCCGTCTAGTTGTGAAATCATCACGTATTTTTCGTATTGTAATATTATAATAATCTTTACAACCCCCTTGGCTCTTTTAATAGTTATATACTATAACCACTGTGACCAAAATCATGCTCGTTGATAAATTATTTTATATGGAAAGCGACAAGTATTTTTTCAGCGGCGCGAATTCGCCAGTGGAGCTTTAGGAAACCCCGGAGGGCTAGGGATTTTCTTAAAATGAGTTTTCTCAGTGTGTGGAATAGAATTCGATTTATGGTCTAAAGTTTTCGAAAAAATGTCTTAAAGTCTAAAATCTCGTCGACCGTCATTGAAACATTCCAGAAAAAAGCCTCCAGACTGTAATGGCAACGCACGTGCTCGACCTGTCTGACGCCGTTCTGGTCGGCGTTCGTCATCTTCTGGTCGGCGTTCGTCTCTTCTCTTGCCCTTGCTAAAATAATATCAAATATAGAAAAAGTAAATAAACACGTGAGATGATATTAAAAAAAGAAATTATGACTGAATGATAAAATAATGCGTCCCTTCCACTTGCTTTCGCCCATGGCGACAGCCGTGAAGGAGACTTCATGTCGGGAAATCACTTTCCATGGCGGGAAATCACTTTCAGTAGGCCCTAAGCTCGAATATGTCACGCAATATGTCACAATGTGTCAGCATTTCTCCAATGTTCATTGTAATATACTTTTTGTTTATTACTCTTTTCCCATCCGTGATCCAATTCCCAATCCGTGATCCGATCCGATCCGTGATCCGATCCGATCCATGATCCGATCCGATCCGATCCTGGTTTTGTCGACGCCGAACTCGACGCTGATTAACACGGCAATTTTCAAGTGACTTTAATTACGTGAGCTCGTTCTAAACTGCTTCTAAACTGCTTCTTTCCTCCAAAGTTATGATGTTATGATATCTTGTATTCCTACTTGGCCACCTTTCTTTCGAAGGGGAAATAGAAACGGGAAACTTAACTGTATCTATGCAAAATATAAGGTTCTTTTATGTTAACGAACGAGGAGGACTACTAGTTCTTGCGGGAGGGCTATTTATGACTATTTCTTTCGAAACGTTAGGCTCGGCCCCGGAAGTAGTTCCTCACACAGTTTTCTAACCTTCTTGGCTTTTCACCAAATAGCATAGCGCCTACCGGATATGCGGATCTACAAGAATTGGGTGGCTGATGTACGGAAAACCACGGTCATTTGCGCAGAGATATTCACTTGTTCCTCTGTTTCAAGCGCATCTTTCCTCACCAGCAGTTACCGTCGCAGTTTCGCGGCGAAAACTGTAAAATAAGACGAAACTTGTTGAGGAAATAGGATTTCCGTGGCAGTGAGCTATTCACAGTCTCTCGCCATCGAAGCCGGTCCCGTGTGTGCTCGCCGCATTTCTTTGGCGACTACATATATATCCGAATGCAGTTACCTTTCGGTGGCCTGGCCAATGGATGAGGTTCTCCATAAGGTAACATTTTCTGAATTTCTTCTTTATTTCTGTGTATATGTTAAATTGGTAAAGTACAAGAGCGAAATAAAGTGTTGTTGTTGTTATAAGGATAGAAGAATGCAGTGTCTAGATTGCTAGTTTTCCCTCCAGTTTGACAAGTGTCCTATGCTCTAGCTAATAACCAACATTGTAGGTATGCAAAAATTGTTTATGGGCACCCCTAGGAAATGATCAGAAACAATAACCTAATAATAAATACAATTCTAACCCAACTGGCGCAGTTCAAAAGATAACATCACACCAGTTATTTTCTCCCACCTTAATTAGCTCCCTCTTTCCTTGATCTGTTATACTGTTCACGCTAAGGTCCAACTTATTGAGGTTACAATTTACATGTTTTAGTGCATCATACAAGTGTGATACACCTTGATCTGTTATACTGTTATATGAAAGGTTCAACTCATTGACGTTACAATTTACATGTTTTAGTGCATCACACAGGTGTGATACACCTTGATCTGTTATACCGTTCATGCTAAGGTTCAACTTATTGAGTTTACAATTTACATGTTTAAGTGCATCACACAGGTGTGATACACCTTGATCTGTTATACCATTCATACTAAGGTCCAACTCATTGAGTTTACAATTTAGATGTTTAAGTGTATCACATAGGTGTGATACACCTTGATCTGTTAACCTGTGAAAAACAGCAAGGTTCATCTTACGGAGTTTACAATTTACATGTTTAAGTGTATCAAACAGGTATGATACACCTTGATCTGTTATTCTTAAAGTACCAAGGTACAAATTGGTTAGTTTACAATTTACATGTATTAGTGCATCACACAGGTGAGATACACCTTGATATGTTATACTGGTACCTGAAAGGTTCAACTCAGTGAGGTTACAATTTACATGTTTTAGTGCATCACACAGGTGTGATACACCTTGATCTGTTATAAAGCTCTGTCTAAGGTTTAACTCATTGAGTTTACAATTTGCATGTTTTAGTGCATCACACAGGTTTGATACACCTTGATCTTTTACCCCGTTGAGAGAAAGGTTCAACCCATTGAGGTTACAATTAACATGTTTTAGTGTATCACACAGGTGTGATACACCCCGATCTGTTATACAGATAAAACTAAGGTTCAACACAGTTAGGTTACAACTTACATGTTTTAGTGCATCACACAGGTGTGACACACTTTGATCTGTTATATCGTTCGAGCCAAGGTACAACTTTTTGAGGTTACAATTTACATGTTTTAGTGCATCACACAGATGTGATACACCTTGATCTGTT
This sequence comes from Pachyseris speciosa, assembly GCA_016490735.1. Taxonomy (NCBI): domain Eukaryota; kingdom Metazoa; phylum Cnidaria; class Anthozoa; order Scleractinia; family Pachyseridae; genus Pachyseris; species Pachyseris speciosa. Next base: position 645,365 of record JAEMWC010000058.1, on the reverse strand, counting down.
ATACTGCTCCAGTCAAGGTTCAACTCATTGAGTTTACAATTTACATGTTTTAGTGCATCACACAGGTGTGATACACCTTGATCTGTTATACTGTTGTAAGAAAGGTTCAACTTATTGAGTTTACAATTTACATGTTTAAGTGCATCACACAGGTGTGATACACCTTGATCTGTTATGCCATTACCTGAAAGGTTCAACTCATTAAGGTTACAATTTGCATGTTTTAGTGCATCACACAGGTGTGGTACACCTTGATCTGTTATGCTGTCAACAGAAAGGTTCAATGCAGTTGGTTTCTTGAGATGCTTTACATAATATGTGATTGCTATACAATCAAGAGGTGTGACTTGACAGTCATTTAACTTTATTTCAGAAACTGCATTGTTCCTTTCCAGTTCAAAAGCTGCCTTCTTTACAGTTTCCTCATTGTTGTGCTCATGTAAACACTTTACCATCAGCAGGACCTTTTCTTTTCTTGATGGAGAGTTGCCCTTCACTGAGTCAAGAAGAATTTGGACAAAGGTGTTAATGGCTTCATTTTTCTGACCATGAAGCAAACCAGCTACAAACTGTATAACCAACTGCCACTTTGGATCTGCAGCATTCGAGGAGATAAAATTTCTCAGGTCAGTGGGTGGCATCTTTACAATTTCTCTGGCTGCAAGTAACTCTTGCAGAGTCAGATGAAGGAAGCAGAAGTGAGACTCAAACCTCCAAGGTTCAACTTCAGCGTCTGGTAATCGATGAAAAAGGCCACAGTTTTCCATTCCCTGAACTTCTTTTGATCCAAATACAAGCTGCTGTGATTCTATTCCTTTTTTTGCCAATGATCCCACTTGGGCCAAAGTCCCTTCTACTGGGTCAGGGAAGCCAGTAATTCCCATGAGGTAATCTCTAGTTAATGGTCTTCCTCTAAATGCTGAGTGATGTTTAAAAATGAACAATCTCAGAGCTCCTGTGAAAACTTCTGTTGTTGTTTTTGGTAACGTACCTTTTGAATTCTGTTCTTCAAGTGAAATCCACTTTTCAAGAAGAGAACAGATGATGAAGCAGTTTACTGGTATGTAGCATAACGACAGTAGTTCTGCATTGCTGCTGATGTGTACCCATATCCTGCTCATCATCTCTGTGTTTAGTGCACAGTATTTTTGTACATATTCCTGGATTTTCTCTGGTGTAAATCCCATGATTTCCACTAACCTATGAAAGGTCAAGTTTTCAGCACTCTGTACAACATTGGCTCTGCAGGTTGTTATGATTGTGGCCCCAGAAAGAAGTTTGCCTTTCATTAATTTCACATACAAAGCAGCAAAGTTCATCTTCTCTGTTGGTCCATCTCCAGCTACTCCCTGCTCATCCTCCAAACAAGTTTCATGGTGTTTAAATTCATCCAAGCCATCAAATATGAGAACTACTCTCTCTGGGTTATCTAAAATATACTGAAACACGCCATGGTCACGACTAAGCAGCTCTTTAAGAGAAATATTGTTCTCATTTAGTGCCTCAGAATTGAAATGCCTGAATTGGAATAAGAAGACTTGTTTGTCACGGAAGATTTTATCGTTGCTCCAGTCACGCAATAGTTTCTTACACAGTAAAGACTTTCCGATCCCTGGTCGACCAACAATAAGAATTTTTTTAGGATCTTGGGTATCTTCATTGGGAAGAATCAACTCTTCAAGCTTCTTTATGGCGATGGATCCTTGTTGAGGTGTTAGATAAATCTTATAGATTTCATGTCTTTCTAATGTGTAATCCGGCTTGTTGGTTGCTCTTCCAGTTTGAATAGTAAGTGGGACAAAAATGTCGTCCAAAGCTTTGTTGTCTGTGCTGTCACTGAAAGAAGCAATTAATGGTTCCAGATACTGCGTTTCGTCTCGAAATCGCCTTTTAAAGCGGAAAACCGAGTCAGGAAGTGTGACTGGAGTCCTACTGTTGTTGAAAAAGTATTTCAGGCAAAACTCGGAGTCAAAAGTGAATGCATCATTGTTTCGTACTTGAACGAGAAGATAACACAATTCTCCCAACTCAAGAACGGTAAAGAGAGCGTTTACGATCCAAATTCCTTTTGCCCACAGAGCAAAGTCAGATCCAACAGAGTTGTCACAGTTGACAGCGGATGAATCAGCTTTCGTGTTGTTGAAATGTGTGGAATTTACTGTCGTCTTTACTGCAGCCTGCACATCACAGAGACGACAAACGAATTCTGTTGGAAAACCAGTTGCATAAAAGACGAAGTTCTGCAGAATTATAAACAAAATCCTCAGTACGAGTCGTATGAGCAGATGTACGAAGTAAGAACAAAACACTTTTCGAGAAGTGACTCTTGGTCTGGGACGAGGGTTTTCAGGGTCTGGTTTCATGGCGATTTCTATTTCATCAACTCGGGATTTCACAAAGCACCAGGAGTAGGCGATGGATACAACCACCTGAGGAACGAAACACAACAAGGCAAAGCCATAGAGAGGAAAAGGAGAGTTGAACTGGTTGTCATATTCTCGCAGACAGTCGTCGCGACAGTCGAAGTCATCGCAGCGAAATAATCTCCGTTGGCTTGTTCTCAGCTGGCCTGTGAAGGCGGCAAATGTTACTAACGCTGGGACGTGGAAGATAATTACAACATAGCCAAACGAACTGAAGTACTTTGAAAGCAAATATTCCTTTAAAGTTTCCATTATAGCGTGAAGATTGCGAAGCCTGCTGGCGAACCTGCCGCTCGCAGATGCCGGCTAAGTTACGTGAAAAGACCGCCCGGGGTGGTGAATACCAGATTGTCACGTTGCTCTCGCTGATTGGATAGATTACTACCGAAACAGGTTGACCACGAATTCAGAGACAAAGGTGACAGTTGACTTTGGCGCCAAACGTCAACGATTTTGTTTACGTGGCTTTGTTTTTCAACGCATGTGTTCACATTCCTGTGCGGAATTGAACAATGGCGTATTCTGTAAACAGCAAACGGCGAACTCTAATTCGCGGGAAATCCATAGATGAAAGCTTAACAGGAAGCATTTTAGACCCATCATCGCGGAAGGCGGAGACCCGGCATCAGGATTCTTCCAGGAAGATATTCCAATGTTGCAGATCGCTTTCGAGTTTCAAATCAGTTTGTTTCAAAGTTGTGGAGAAAGGAATGTGACCGCGTGCGTTCACCTTTTTTCGATTTGACAAACAAAGCCAGGTGACCAAAATCGTTGACGTTCGACGCCAAAGTCATCTGGCACGCTTGCCTTTGAATTTGCAGTCTACCTGTTTCAGTAGTACGCTCGGCCAAAACCAAGAGGACTGAAACTAGTACGATACATAGAAAAATGGTTAGAATCAAAGGCTCCTGTGAGCTAGCTCATGGATGCATTTTGCTACACAAATTGCGATCTGCATTTGGTAAGTAATGCAACCTCTTTCGTAGAGTCTATCAAACTTATTATTGTGACGGATGTGTTCCCGCCCTCGACGCAACCTCCCGTCAAAGAGAGCGTTGTGTGACACCCCGAAAATCGTATGACCTAAAGAAATCTGCAGCTATGTTACAGAATTGTAACTGTTTTTTACCAGAATATTGAACTACTTTTAAAATAATTTTTATTACTGATCGTTTATTTAAGCCAAAGGATATAGACTTTCTGAACAAGATCGGTGTTTTGGCGGCTAGATTTCAGAATACCGCGGCCATTTCATTTACATACCATTGAAGCTATTTGAGACATTTCAGAAATTTCCGATCTTGTCTTCGATAAGAATCCAATACGTGCCTGTCTCAGTTTAAGCAGTAAAATCGATCATATTTTTCTCCCAAAACAAATGTGTTGCATGTCTAAATAGGGGTTTTTTCTGGTAGAAAAGCTCTGCTAGTTACTTCAGTTGTTTATATTTGATTCACTGTAGCGATTGCGGCGTGAATGTATGTTGTGTTTAACCTGATATGCAACAACACACAGTACTTATTACGCGATGAGGGATTCAATTCATTGTTGGAATATGGTCCAATCCCTTGCTCAAACGAATTAGTTGCTTTTGGTCCTTGTCTAAAGCTCCTGGGGATAGGGAATGTCTTACATGTATTTCCTTACTTAGGGTCGCAGAATATTTATTTTCAAACACTCGGTGGCCATAGCATGCCTAGTTTTGCTATATAAACATATGCTTTTGGCGTTGTTTTCTTTCTGTTCCCTTGTCTTGAACTCCAACCACGCTCTTCAGTGCTAGTGATATCGAAATAACTTGCTTTGATCATTAAGACATTCACTCCTCCCTGCTTCTTCCGCCAGGTGACAAGCCGATAGGAACAGCAATTTCATCATCGCTTTTAAGATATCAGCGTGCAAATATCGTCGATTTCCATCTTCATTTCTCGCAGCTTGTGTACGTAATCGTATTAGCTTTCCACTTTCCAACTCCGCAAAAGCATATTCAAGAAGACAGGACGAAAAATCATCCGCTTTTCAATCTTCACATGCTCTGATCGACGCCATTAATTCATATTCACTTCATGATACATAAACAGTCGAGCAAGAATCTACGCATTTCTACTACCCCCTGAAACTTGAAAACCTTGAGCAAAGAGGACTCCGGGGACAAATACAATACTTACCAGGGGAGGGACACAAGAAATGTTTCATCCAAGTTTAATGAATAAATTAATCAGAATCGAGAGAGTGAGTGAGTGACATCGGGTGCCTCCTATACCTCATGGCATGACTACGTCATCCATGAAAAATGAGCATGCGCCAGACGAGATGGAACTTCGTGCGCCATTTTGTTGTCTCGAGCTCACTGTGAGAGGTTTTAACTCTAGGATCTACGCCTACAGGTGGATTCCATTAAACGAAATGAGAGGAAATATTATGTATACATATAGTGCTAACACCATGACCTGTTAAGGTATTTGTGGCTCAATTCGGTCTCCAGATTTTATTGATCAAAGTTCCGCTGTGGAAGGAAAAAGGCACCAAGTCAAGGGATTTTACCAAGGGATCACTCCACATCACGAAGCTCATACAAGAAGACAAACAATGGAGGTGAGGGTGTAGATATTGGACTTTTCCTACCTAGAAGGGCAATCTTGTATCTTAAAACGTTCGTGAGATATACGTCTGTGTCTGGAAGAAATGTTTTTTGCTCTGACCTGATTTTGCTTCAACTTCGATGGCAATTTGTTCAAAGGTTTTGCCGTCCCCCAGATTAAATTACCTCGGTCAACGTTGGCTTTCCGTTCTCTTTTCAGTGACATGGAATTCCAGACTTAAAAAATGGTTCCGCTCCCCTGATTATTATTTTGCGTCCGGGAGATTCAGGAGTGTTTGAGAAAGTCATGGATCTCGGAGATCTTTGGTCGATTGCTGATCAAGTCTGTGACACAAGGTGATTAGCTACATACGAATATCACTATTGAAATTTTACTTGATTATGGTTTCATTTCCGCGTATTTTTTCATTGGTTTTTGCCTTGTTTGGCGTCAATGCTTTTTTCCTCTTAAAGTGCTAACTCAACAGAAAACTTCACTGTAACTTTCTTCTTTCATCGTCCCCAAAATTGTTTACACCATGAGTGTATGTCATATTTATTTTATTTTGACTCTGTAGTTTATTTACACCAAAAAATGGTTCGCGCTTTACTTTAGTCGTTCAAAAAGCCGAAGTTTTCAGTCAAAAACGGGCGTCTAGCGTGTTATTGCTCACGAGTACTGATCGAAGACCCGGTATGTGTGATGTACATATTACTCTACATTCGTTTGACTGTTTTGTACCCGCAAAAATACTGGCAACTCCACTTTCTTGTGCAGCGAAGTGTTATGGTTAAAAACTTATCCAAGTGTTATGGTTAAAATGTTATCCAAGTTTATCATAAAACTCTGGGACTGTAAAAGAGGTCTGTACACTAGCGGACTTTCAACAGAGTTTTGAAAATTGAGGAAATTTTATGTTTTGGTTTAACAGCGAAAAGATGGCTGATGTAAGCTTCATGTGAGCTTGTGTTAAAGATTATTAATTTATGGTAAACTAATACTCTTTATGGCGTACAGACCTGTACAGCTTTCAGATCTAGAGGAATGCTCAGAAGTGAGCTGATATACCAACCCTATTACAACTGTGGTACCTGAACATTTAAATTCAGGTCATTGGTGCCTGCATATCTAAGCCCTTTACAAATTATCTGTTACTGATTAGGTGAGGTTATGCTGGTACAATGCAAAACTGTAAAATCAAAACTAACTGTTTTCTCGAAATAATACTACAATATAACAAGCTTGAAGATTTGTTTTAGCCTCGTCATTCGATATGTAATATATTTATTATGAAAGGTGTTCGCCAGTCATCGTGGTTTCAAATGATAGCTGAGTTAATCTTTTGTCTCACGATTGAGTCACAAAGATGTGGATCGCAACGTTTCAACCGCTATACTACTGATCTTCATCAGGCGATGGTGTCGACTGGCTGCGTATGAGTATAAGAAGCCCCGTGGCTGGTGGTGATCGGTGCGTTTCGATCCTCGCTTAGGCTGTTGTTGATTGGAGGATTTCGATCCTTATCGTTCAGACTAGAAATTGTTCCCTCAGCGGTCCGCTTTGGTACTGATCGGCTGTTGTGTTGTTTGATCGTGGGCATCCACGCTCCAGGAATTTCAATTCCGCTGTCCCTGTTAATGTTGTTAGGGTGAAGTCTTGTGTGAATAGCCTCTTTTACCCTACGGGTGTACCAATGTGGGTTTCGGTCAATAAATTTAACTTCGTCCCAGAGCGGATAATGTCCGGTCGCGTTGCTATGTTCTGAAACGGCGGAGGACTTGACCAAGCTAAAGAGTATGACGTGAGCACTGATACAGGAGGAAATAGATGTTGATACTTAATTCTGGGCCCGCGGAATAGTTTTCAAAGTGGGGGGCCGCACCCGCATTTTCAAGTGAGGGGAGGGGACTAACTCTAAAATAATTAAAACGCATATATATAATCCCGTTGAATTTGTAAGCTTTGTCCAGCAGTTAACATATTTTATCAACTCAAAAAATCAAGTAATATCCTTTTCTACACTTTTCAACTCGATTCAAGAATTTAGAGAAAGGGTTTAGTGACAAAATAAACTTGTAATCACACTTAACATAATCTGTAAACGAAGGTCTCAAATTTCAAAATCTTTATTTTAACACGGTAAAATTCATCAGGTGATTTACAGTATAAAATACAACTACATAATAATTCCTAATAACGATAAATACACACCTAAAAAGTCTCTACCGTAAAAAATACTACTCTAAACTAGACCTGTTTTCCATGAATGCCGTTTATATAACTTAATTAACAAAATGAAGATTTAACAATGCTTAAAAAGATCTAGAGATTTCACTTGTCTTAGATTGCAGGGTAGACTGTTCCAGAGAGTTGCTCCTCTATAGCTAAAACTCCTTTTTAGGTAGTTGGTTCTGGGTAAGGGGAAATTTAATTTGTTTGTAGAGTCTCAGGAGCCAGATCGTTCAGAACTTTGAACACCATTGTAAAATTCATTAATAATTCATCAGACTAACGACCAATCTACGGGTAGTATTTGAGTCACATGTATAGCTCTCTAAACCCCAATAAAAATCATTAACTTTCATAAAAGTGCCCTGCTCCGCTAATTAGTATGCATTAACTTTCATACAGATCTCTACTGATTAACATTACAAACACGACAAACACAATCTATTGTTTCATTTCACAAGTAACAAAATATTCGCGTGAGACCTTTATGGGCTTTAAAACGGCTCGCCTGCGGCTCGCCGTTTTAAATGCCCATAAAGGTCTCCCGCTCATATTTTATTTATTACTTAAAGCTACTTAAAGGGACTATATCATCCAACGCGCATGCGCGAGTTGGTCAGAAAACTTTTGAAAACGTTAGCCTAACTTTTTCAAATGCTGTCGAAGGTTCCAAGTAGCCGATTTCATCTGTTTTGAATCCCGTCAATCTTGAGAAAAATTGAGGAAGTTTTTGCTCACAATCAGTCTTAAGGAAATACAGACGGCCTTTTGCAGTAATATCTTTTTGAGATTTGGCTTTGGAAGAATTATTTTCGTGAAATTGTGATGTCTACTAGCGGCGGTCGTCGTGTTGGCAGCGGACGAAAGAGAATTTACGACAGCAACGCCGTTAAGTCGCAAAGTTTGGGAACGTGGAAATCAGAGGATTTGTCTGGATTGTTTAATTTATTCTTCTTGGGTATCGGCGAAATTAAAGTGCGTTTATTCCACCGATTCCAAGTTCGCGGGACATCTTCTTTGATGCTTTGCATTTGATAAAACATTCAAGCTTAGCGGTTTGTTTTAACATGACTTTAATTTCATCGTGCCACAAGTACATAAATCGGTGCAATGCACTTTGTAGTTTTACAGGGGAAACCATTGGTTTTAAGGTAGTTTTTCGAGAACAAGTATTCTTGCAGATGCAAGGATCGGTCTAAAAACCAAAGGGAAACAAAGAGTCACTGTCATCAAAAGTGTTTGCCGATATCGATCCGAAGAGAAAATGACAGCAGTATTCACGTCAGACAACATACAACGCGAATAAACAGGCTAGACTCACCACAATGGACTCGCTTTCGACGACAGCAACGACAATTTCCATGATTTCGAAAAAACAGGCCGCTTTGTAATGAAAGTGTTGTCGGCACGTATGAAACAATGGCTGGCGTCCGGGTGAGCGAGACTGTTGTGATGAGCTGTATGCAAATTAATGCCAGCCGGTCCCTACTGCGCATGTGTCCCAGCTGACATAGTCCCTAAATGATATCGCAAAACAAATATTAACCAAAGCTAGCTTATTCATGAACCAAGTTGACATCATCATGTTATCGAAACCACCGAACAAGTGGTTGAAGTGTATTTGTACGAAACATCAAACATTTTAGCTAATTCTGACTAGGTGACACGGTAAGAAATTTCATGGTGACAAAATGAAAGGACAAGCCGTGATGAACAAAGTTTGTACCAGTTTTGTGTCATCCTGATCAGTGTAAAGCAAAGAGGCTTATTAACAGCAGTACAAACATTCTAATTTCATTCCTTTGCATTAAGTGCGTATTTGCTCGAAACTTTCTGAAAGCGAAGTGGTGAGAGCGCTCGCCTTCCACCAATGTGGCCCGGGTTCGATTCCCGGACTCGACGTCATAAGTGGGCTGAGTTTGTTGGTTCTCTACTCTGCTCCGAGAGGTTTTTCTCCGGGTACTCCGGTTTTCCCCTCTCGCCAAAAAAACCAACATTTGATTTGATTTGATTTATTTAGAGTTGATTTGATTTAGTCTCCCCAATTAGTAGAGCATCTATGCTCGGCTAAATACATTTGAGACTTAAATAAAGTGATTATTATTTATTATTATTATTATAAAGCACTTGAAAATGACACTTGCATATATGACTAATGGCGGACAAGATCAATGTTTGCGCGCTGTTTTCCGATATTTGAAGTGATCGTCACCATGAAAGAATGCAAAGATTTTGCACATATTAATAAAAACTGTCACCGCCTTAGGGCCAAGAAAGCTTTTCATTGATTAAGTTGAAACTTTGGTAAATTGACACTCAAAGGACAAAACTTTTCAACCTAATCTGGAAGAGCCGTCTAGCGCGTTTGCATGGCTGGCAAGAAGCGCTGACAGATATGTCCGACATTCTTCTCAAATCTTTTTTTATTCCTTACGTGACTTCCGTCATGGTTTGCATTTTTTGAGTGGTTTCGACAATGTATATTAAAAATTTTAACTTAATTCCTTGTTAATTACCAATAAAGTGACTTCCGACGATTAGTTTTTATCACGCCATTCATTTGGGCAAACGAAACCGCAGTGTATGTAATATATGATACAAAATAGAACTTTGGCAACTCAAAACCAAACCCTTCCTTCGATTTGGCGTACACGTTTCCTTAAAATAATATATTTTTGAGCAATGCTCTAGGCGATCCAATTTGCTGTTTTTGCAGACAGAGAGAGGGTAAGTCAGGACCCCAGGCGAGTTGAGTTCGTAGAAAGTCGGCTTATCTAATAACGCTTGCCACTGATGAAAATCGCATGAAATATTTGATCTTAGTACCAACGTACGATACCGCATTAAGCTTGTGTCAATTACCATTAATGTTTCGGGATAAACTTCCTTTCTCTTGTTTTGTCACTCTTATCTCTAGGAAATTAATGCAATGGTCTCTCGACGATCGACCGACAGAACAAAATGCAAAACTGTAATAATGATGGAATTTTCTCCCACGGACAAATATCTCAACACTTGACTTGTGGTTTTTATACAAACATTTGACACTGTGGATGAAATTGCAGCGTCAAAGGGTGGCCATCACGTTTCTGTGGACCTAAGTGCTTCAGTCTGCGGTTGAAATCCCGTCACGAAGGACCATTCGCCGGTTCATGATTGAATTCTGTGACCAGTATACAATCTTTCATTACTAATTTCTTGCTGAAAGAAATAAGAATTTCGCACTTCAACGCTCTTAAGTTGTTAGAAAAGGTTAAAAGTGTACAGAAAGCGTGACTGGCGGCGCACCCCAGGCGGTTTCTATTATTAACACCTTGTTATTCATTTCCTCTGTAATTACAAATTGTGCTAAAGTGAAGTCACGCATGGCATAGTCGCATGACTCTCAGTAATTATTACTCTTGATCTACTCATTCTTCACAGCAATCCACCGTGCAAGGGCCACGTTCTCTGTCGCAGAGAGAAACGAAAAATTTCCTACAGGTCAAATGAACGCAACGACAGCGGCGAAGGTGTTGGGAGAGGCAGAAACAGACTCGCAAACTCAAGGCAACGATGTATTATCGGCTAACGACCGATACCACACCCGAGGATATTCCGATAACAGGGTTATACGACTTACTAATGGCTACAAACAACCCGCAGAATTCACTGAAGACAAGAAAATGGATCTTGAAAAGTTAGGCTCACTTTTTCGTCGCGAAGGACGCCGTCCTGAACGGTCAGATGATGTTTCAATTTCAAACAAATCGCCTGAAACATCAGCAATGAGGCGTCGTTTTCGAGCCGGGGTCTTTACGACAACGACCCCGCTGGGACGGATATCACGGGCAAGCAAGGAAAAGAATCGACCTTTTGTGGAAAGAAGCTATAAACTGCATAGTCAAGCCAGTAAGACACCTCCAAAAGCCAGCAGACGAATGTCTTTTTCTGACAATTTTTCAAACAACTTTACAAACGAAAGATCTGGATCTTCTGCAAAGGACGCAGTGCCCAAGCGGATATTACGTCCCTTTGCACAAGAGAAGCGCCACTTGGAAGTCAAAAGCAATGACTCACGCTATATTTTGCCCAAAATCGTTGAATCCATCGAAACTTTGAAAACTAAAGAAGAAAATGAATCTTCAGGGAACGAAAGAATTGATGAAATGCGGTCAAGCAAATCATCATCGCCGAGAAGTTTTATTTCGGAAAAATCTGCGGATCAAATTCTATTTTGGCCTAATGACAATAAGATGACGTCATCGCCGACCGCAAGATCGGAAGGAAATACTAATGACCAGGAAGAAACACAATCCTACGAAAGCAAGATAATGGCAACTACTTTTGACGTTAAACAGCAAGATGTTGTTTCCTCGCGATTTTTTAATTCGTCAATTCAAAATTCGACCGAAGCAACCCGGAAAATAAAGATCGAAGGGAAACAGATTTTTAATATGCATGGTGTACACCTCAATTCCCCTGAAAACGATTTGAGGACGAGCTCGGGCAGAATAATGCAGCCTACAGTCGGAAAAGCAGTGATAAGCCCGCAGAGGGAAGCCAAGCTCAGGCCAAAGGGCAGGATGTCTTCTGGCAAAGAGACAACCAGTGTGAAGGTTTCCTCACCTACAATCTCCGAGGAAGAGTTGAATCTCAGAGTCTTGACTTTCTTGAGGAGCAACCAGCCAATGGCGAGCCCGGAAACATTGAAAGTAAAAGAGGCTAAAAAGACTAGGCCCGTTTTGCCAAGCAACTCGATCCGAGAACAAAGAAGCGAAAGCCGAGTGTTCGTAAACACGGACACATGCCCCTCAACGTCGCATCTGATAGATCAGGACAGGTCATGGTATTATCAAGACCGAAGAGGCAAATGCCGTTACCTTAGGGTTCCCGAGTCACCTGTTCCACCGATTGAATGGGTGTTTCAACCGGACGACACATTTTGAAATTGAATTAGCTGTTGATTTTACACCTTTTTAGATATTTCATCTTTGTTATGACTGTCGATCTTAAGGAGCTCGTCTTGCTAGCGAATGCATAAATCGAACGTACGCATCTCCCATGATTTAGTACGGTGACATAGGCCCGTGATTGCATCTCATAGGCTTGTAAAAACGTGTCAGGCCAGGAGCCCATTACCCTCCTGGCGTGCGTTTCTCGAAAGCCCCGAAACTTTTCGGGCCTATTTCGGGTACCATGATTCGCACTGTATCTTTAAAACGAAGACCTCTTTAGGCATCAAATCTTGCAATAACGCTGCTCTTTCTCACCTTGAAAACATACTAAATTACCAGCTTTTAGGATAACCGGAGTTGCAGTTTTACAAATTGCTTTTCGGGCCCGAAAAGGTTTCGGGACTTTCGAGAAACGGGCTCCTGGTCAGGCAAATGTTGAGTACAAAATAATGTACAAAATACACATATTATATTTATTATTTATCCTTCTATATAACGAGCCACATGAAAATAAAAGAACTTGATTCATCAGGTTTTTAGCAGCAAATTATTATACCAATGTTTTAATAATACAAACGGCATTTTCCGGTTCTTGATCATGAGGCATAATACGCGAAAACTAATGTTATAATGAATTCGTTCCCAGTGCATGAAGTAGATCCTATCTTAAGGTTCTCGACTTACGGGATTTATAGCACCAACAACGCATCATAAGACCGATTAAATGGCGCGGAATATCGCATATCGCGTGATACTTATCCTATGAGGCCGTAGGAAAAGTTGGCTAAAGTCAGGTGATATTCTGCAAGATTGAGCAGGATAATTGTTTTATTACTCAACACATTAATAACAAAGCACAATTTTGTACGTTTATTGCCAAAAACCTGGAATATCCGGATATCTGTTGAGTGTGCATGACGAGCTTAAGGCGGCGAAATACGAGATACAAAAACCCTCAAGTTGTCGCGCAACATTGTTAAGTTGCAAGTTTTGGTCGATGTTTCGCGTTTTTCACCTTGCTGCGTGATCAAGTTGACCCGCAACAAAAACATTTGTTGCGGGTTGAAGAAATGCAGCGCGCTGATTGGTTGATTTGTTAAGGCACGAGCAAATTTGTTGCGCGACAAGTTGTGAGTTTGATGAAAAACGAGCAACAAAGCCAAAATTTGTTGCTCAAAGTAGACCCGCGCTCTACTTTTCGCAACAAATTTCTTCAACCCGCAACAAATGTTTTTGTTGCGCGACAAGTTGATCACGCAAGGTGAAAAACGGGAAACATCGACGAAAACTTGCAACGAAACAATGTTGCGCGACAAGTTGAGGGTTTTTGTATCTCGTATTTCGCCGCCTTTAAGGGGGAGTTACACCTGAATGCTACGTTTTTGTCACCTTTTGACCTTTTCGTCTTGTTATCCTCTCGATATTTCATGCAATCCAGTCATAAATATCTCAGAATTTTTGAGTGATTTTTATAGTGTTTATGAAGAAGGAGTATGGGGCGGGGGGGGGGGAGTGATTTAAGGGAAGATAAGAAAAATGCATGTTGTAAGATGATTAAAGATTAAATTGGCAGGTTAAAAATTAATAGGCAACACACCACCAAACAGTTAGCCCTCAACCTGACATGCACCCGTGTTGTAGTGAACTGCCTGAGTGTTTGTGTATGCCTCATTCTCCTTCCTAATTTCTTCATCAAATCACTTCTTATTTCATCAACATCCAGGTATAACGCCCCTTTAACATATATTGAGCACGCTATTACCATACTGTATTTGGCCATTGTCACAATGTGTTGAATAATGAAACAAGATAATAAAAAATGTCTGTAGATACAAATATACTGAGCCTAAACCAGCTGTTATTGAAATTGTATTGTCAGTTGTTTCATGTCGCCGCCGTGCGTTTTCATAATAAAAAAGCACAAACTGTGATGCTTAAGTTGTCGTTGGTGCTGTTGTAGTTCTTCTGTTATGATAGTTACACTCATCGCTCAGCAATCAAAACCCGGATGATAACCCATTTAATACCGATTGTTATTCAACGCACTGATACTACAGCAAAGAGGGAACGGTGCCACTTTTTCATCCCCGACACACGCCTGAAATCACGTACAGGATGTATGTCGCTAATAGCGCAAGCCCCTTCCAGATGAAATTCTCCCAATTCTAGCACGTTGAATTCCTTTCGATGATACGCCCTTCGAAAGATAAACTCGTGGGTTGTTGTTTTTAGGTTAGTGTTTGGTAGAGCATCGTATTACCGTGCGGGAGGTCGCAGGTTTAAACCCCGGCCAGACCAACACTCAGAGTCTTTAGGAGAAAATGTTGCCTTTGAAATAACATCTGCAAATGGTTAAACTTTCCAGTCTTCTCACGTAAGGACGATAAACCGTAGGTCCCGACTCATAACACTTGCTTTTAAACTCTTTGGGACGTTAAAGAACCTACACACTGTTCACAAAGACATGGTAGGGGACGTAGACCCATCTGGTCTTTCGCTCTGTTGGTTATGGGGATGGGGGAGGGGGGGATGAACGATATTTTGCCGTGTAAGTGAATTTCACTTCTTTTAAATCAAGCAGAGAATTACAATTTATTTCCAGAAACTGTAGGGACGTCGCAGAAAGCCGATCAGTCCCATCTTCTCTTCCGCATCCTGAATCACGGGTTTTGACTTTTTCAGCCGGTTTCATAGGCACAAGTGATAGAGATGCGCAATAACGGAGACTGAATACAATAACGAATGACTCAACCTCGTTCCCAGGGTCTCTCCTCTTCCCACCCCACTGCGAAGAAACATTCTCTTCCCCAGTTATAGATGAAAAAGAAGTCAAAACTACAAAGTAGATAAAATGCTTGTTTAATTGGCGTCTAAATACAAAATTGTTTATTATATAAAATAAATACATCAATGACTGTTTGAAACGTTCAGTCCCTCCCTCAATAGTTCATATAAATAAATATATTAGCTCTCATTTTCCGCTAATTTTCAATTCCTTGTTTCACCTTCGAAGGCAAGTCCAATTTTTGAGCAAAAGTTTTAAGTGAGGCCTTCCAAGGGGTAGAGGCGACAAGCGACATGGCTCCGAAAAAAGGCGACAATCTTCTCCCAAAACGCCGACAGCCAACAGAAATTGACAGAAAAAACGCGACAGTTTGCGACAGCGACAATTCACTTTCCATTCCTCTGTTTTCTTTGCGACAGTGACATTTGTTCCTAACGAAACAAGCGAGAGACAGAGTCGTAAACGAGTGACAAAGAGACACCAGACCACCCCTTGGAAGGTCTCTTAAGTGGCGAATTAAAAGCAGATTGTGAATTTACGTCAATACTAAAGAGTGAATGCTCCTTCTCTATCTACAGTTCTCGAGTCAATTACTAAAGCTCTGAATTATGAAACTGTAGATGAAACCACCACGACATATAACCACCAAAATAGAGGTGCAAAGGAGCAATTTCATCTTTTTCTCTTCATCATGCTTCACTGATTGACCGTTGAACTATAAAATCCTAAACAGTGACTTACATGTGAATACCGCTGAGCACCGCTAGCCCTTGGTGTTTTGTGCTACATCTACAGACTTACGTATTGCAGATGAGATCCTAGCTTAGGTGTAAAGTGTCATTATTATCATTTAATGAACTTGAGCTCTTGGTGGAGTAAAATGTTTAATATCGCACGTTGAACTTTCTTAACACTCTCACAACTTGATCTTGGCTTTTCCATTTTTCTCCCACTTCTTGCCAGATGTCTCCATACCCATTCGATTTCTGTCGCTTCCTGAGTTTTGGATCAGCTGTCCTGGACCTTCGGTGCGTTCTAGCAGCTCCTCCTTTGAATTCTACAAGAAAAGTAACGATAAAGTAGGATTGTGTTCATTTCCCTCGATCTTTAAAAGAACGCTTTATAGCCTGCGCACATGGTTGCTTAAGAGATATACAACACAGCTGATTAAACGTTTGAATTGAACAGTAGCAGGTTACTTCTGTGCTTCCTGCTTACTTATGCAGAGCCGCCATGAAAAGCTGTAACCCATGACACCTCTTACAGTTGAATAACCTTGACAGGACCTAGATGTTACAGGCGCGGATCCAGGGGAGGTGAAATGGGTGAATTTTCACCCCCCCCCCCCCCCCCTTTTTCTGAGCCCCCCTTCTTTCTTTTTTTTTTTTTTTTTCTTATCCCTCAAATATTGAAATAATATTTGATTTCTCTGATTTCTATGATTGAGGTGGAGAAAATTCACCCCCCCCCCCACCCCCCACCATTTCAAAATCCTGGATCCGCGCCTGTGTTAGGAGTGAGCTTGATTGCTGTATGTTCATTTTGCTCTCAAAGGAACAAAGCTATTACGTGTATCACCACCACTCCTCCCCCTCCAACCTCCAAAGTGCCCCGAAAACCTTCCTAGAGGTATGCTTACGGTTGGCACCATGAATGGCCATTTTATACGTTGTGCTCTTAGAAACGTGAACAAAACGTTATTAAAAGAAAACAAGCAGTGCTAAACTGACCCCTTCGAAAAGTGACCATTGTTAGAGCTGCCTCCTCCTTTGCAATTCCCTCCTTGTATTGATGTAAAGCCATGATCAAGTTCATTCCTCCGTGCGCTAAAAACAGCTGCTTTAACGACATGTCACTTCCAACAAGGATCCTAATAACCACAATCCCTAGCGCCTGCAGCGCCTCGTCATCTTCATTTCCCCGGATGTATTCAATCACCTGGGCAAAGCATCCAAGCTTGACGATTTTGAGGCGCGTGTCCAGCTAAAAGTAGAAGATTTGAATTATTACCAGTAGCAGTTCTGTTTCAAAGAGTGCCAAGTTTTTTTTTTTTTCGGGAAAACAAGCACGCAGAACCAAAACCAAGTTCCACTCGTTTGGCAAAAGATCAGTCCTCTGGATGGCCACTCCTAAGTGCCTTATTCGTAGACCAATGATTAGACCCGCCGATGCATGCGCCGCATTAATCATAGGCAACGGGAAACTCAGGTGAGAGTACTGATCAATAACCCTTCTTTTATTTGTCATACTTTCATCCCCCAGACTAACAAGTTAATAGTACCACGTTGATACAGCTGTATATATTAAATCCATTTATTTTGTCACCTCTCCGTTTATTATGGCTTCCCGTATCACCATCAAAGTCGTCTTTCCTAAGGTAGGTGGCGCAGGAGGCCCCAGCGAGTCCAGCAAGTATCCCCCGCAGTGTTGAATGACATGCCGAACACACGTGACTCCAAGATACTTTGATTTGTTCATGCCATTGCGACCTGGTGTCCCAGCATTCAAAGACCGCTGACTAAGAGTGCTACTTCGGGACGTTAGATTTGAAGGTGCTTTAGGGGCCCAGGCGTCTCTCGGCGAAGGGTTACCGGGTTGAACTGGTCCACTGGACGAGTATTTGCTGTGTTGGAGATACCGAATAACCTTCAGGACACTTGCCTGTAGGAAATAAACATCATGTAAGACAAGAACAGGAAGATGCACAGCAGAAACTTTTTAAAAGAGCTTTCCGCCTACCGTAGAGAAACCAACACGGCCATAGTGAGGGGCCGAAGGGGTGACTTATAGAATAAGAAAATTCGTCTGATACGACATAACATAATCATTTAAAAAAGAAATATTTTTTATATCTCTGCATGGAGAAAGCCACCTTCTAGGATGGAGGAGTACGGAGTGATTAGAGGAAATTTGGCACTCGAAATGGTTTGCTATGACATTGAACAATGTGAAGCAGCACCTTCATGTTTTCACATTCTGTACGGATCATTATCGGAAAGACTTTCGCATGAGAGATCGGCAGGGCTTCTTTTTTGACAGGGGGAGGGGTTACATTTCATGTTCGTTGGCATAAATCCCAAGCTATTCTTAAGGAAGTTTTGGTATTTCAGTGCATGAATTTTTCGTGCCTACACAAAGCATATTCTTTGGAATCTTCACTTACGGGCACGGCTTTCAAAATACAAGATGCCCGCGGTTGGAAACTCTCAATCTACTTTCACGAAAATCTGTCTCGGCATCTGCAGAGTCTACTCGATTTCTATGTAAAATTATTAAGAGTCTATAGTCTAACCAGATATTCTCTATAGAAATGTTCCTCTGAGTTACAAACAACGAAAATTTTATATTAAACGAACTGCTTCGAGAAAATTGGTCAATATTTCTGGCTGCTGCGTATCTAGTTTTTTGAAATTAGTTCCCGGCTGATGGGTATCTAGACACGTCGATCTTATATCGAAGTATCGAAGACGCCTCTCTAAAGTTCTTATGCTCCAAGCATACCAATCGAAATCTCTTAACATAAAATCTAAAATCTCCTCGCGGCGAAGACTTGCAGTCACATAATCTTTCAGCTTTTCTCTCAACTTTAAGTCCTCTTTCCTAGAATCCTTCCTTATCCTTGCCGCCGCCATCTTGGAAGCACAAGCCACCCCCAAGGTATCTTGGTCTATGGCAGTTTTAGGCCACGGTGATAAATTTTTCATTTGCTTTTAATTTAATTCATTTTCAATTGACTTTACTTTCATATTAATTTCATTTTAGACAAAGCGTTTTTATTTGCTTTAATTTCATTTTCATAAAAAAATTGTTTTTTGAAAATGAAATAAAATCAAATCAAACGAATGAAATGAAATAAATAAAAATAATAAACTGAATAAAAAAATAAAATGAAATAAAATATGAAAAGGAAAAAGATAAAAAAACACCAAAAATCCTTATGGCAGTTCTAGGCCACCATACTGCTGTTTGGAAAACCGCATAAACATTGTACCTTGGCATCCACGTGCACAAAAAGTTCGACTCTTGTCAGTTTTCAATACAGACTTCTTCGTAGAATTCTGCCCACCAACATATTTTTAACAAAAAAGGTATCAAACAGGACACAAACTGCTCTTTCTGCAGTAACGCCCCGAGAATTATAAACATCTTTTCTGGCAATGTACGAAAGTCAAACTATTTTGGACAAATTGATGGAAAAACTTCTGGACGTTAACTTAACACCTCAAAACTACCCGAGAGACATCACAGTTTTTTTAGGCCTGAGGTCGGATTCTACGAAATTCTCGCTGCAATTAAACTTTTGTTTTCTTCTAGCGAGATACTACATATGGTGTTCCAAGGCCAGTAATAAGATCCCCAACTAAAAACGTTTTTGGCGATTTTAAAATCTCAATTTAATATTGAAACCTACAAATTTGGCTCAACACCGAAGACATGGGGACCTTTGATCCTCCTAACTTAACACCAACTAGCCTCCTACAACCGATCTTGATCATTATTTACTGTACGCTCTCCCCACGTTTTGAGACAATCATTTTTCAGCATCACGGTCTGCATTGATCTTGCAAGCCATTTCCTCCTCTCAGCACTGCACTCTCATTCAATTCAATACATAATTAAATAATCATTTTTGTACAAAAGGCCTGTACTCTGTACTAGTTTTTTCTTCTTTTTTAGAACATAATTGATTGTAACAGTGGTAATATGTACTGTAACGTCCGTAAGTAACTGCAACTTAAAAAAATACCATGTATTTACCTGGATCTCGTAAATCCCGCACATTATCCATGGTGCTAAACAATAGATCACCTTGGCATCAAGTAAACTTTGCTTTACATAATGTGTTGTGTCCGCGCGTCATGGGCAGCAGTAGCTTGAACCAATGGCGTTGACGTGTCATTCACCAAAGGGGACGGAGACGGTTTGGATGAGGTCGCAGTATCAATACTGGTTTGAGAAAGACTACGGGATAACGATCTGGAAGGACAAAATAAGAGAATGAACCCTCGATGAAGAATTCTACACACAAGCAGTTCGTCGCACCACAATAATTTCGTACCACGATCCAAACAGGGATCTGTCAGGAGTACCCAACGACCTTTTCTGAGAATTTTTATCGTACGATGTACTTAACACTAGCTGAGTGTCCCCCTGCCAATCTTCGTTAATATTTAACTTTCCTGGGAAAAAAATAACCGCTCTTCAATGCCAGCGAGCAAAACTTTTGAGAAATAAAGATCCAGCCAGCTACGAGCGTGTCGTTTCTCAACGAGCCAGCAAAGTTGAAAATGCCACAAAACACGAAATGCCAGCCAACACGGGTGGAATCTTTCCAGTTTGCCAGCCAGCAGTCGCGTAAGGAAGAAAAAACCCAGCCAGCTGGGTATTGATTTTAACTAAATTTTTGGGCAAAATATATCAAATGTTTATTTCGGATGTCAGATAGTCCCCAAGACGGGCAGTAGGCTTCTATCTGTATCCCGTGTTGTTTACTTTTAGTTTTTCCCGAAGTCCTATCTTCTCGCAGATAAAAATCCACCAAAATACGAAGCCAACTGACAGCACATGCTATTCAATAAGTTGAGACTTTTGAAAGTTGCGTTACGAGCCCAAGATATTAAAACAGTTTGTTTTTCATTAACTTTATTTTCAATCTCACGCAGATAAAAGTGCGCCCTCAGTACTCTCAGTCAGCATGAAAACTGAAATAAGACAACTGCCAGAAATGACGTGTTTTGATTCGTGTCAGCCAGTAAGACTCATTACGGACACAAATGCTAGCAAGATTTCGTTAAAATAACACTGCCAGCAAGATTTTTATTTCAGCAAACATTTTGCCAGCCAGCCCAAAATCGGCCTGCAGAGCGGTTATTTTGCAGATCGGCTCCATCGAGCAGTCCTGATCTGTTTTTCATTCAAAGATCTCTTCGACTCTTCGACGTTAAGCTAAGAGTCTTGCGTAGACGCTGAATATAAATTGGATATACAGGGCACTATTATGTTGGATCAGAGTTTTCTTCCCCTATCATAAAAAAGCCCTTCTAAGAGGGGGGGCAAGGGGGGGTTGTCACGAAGTCACGATAGTAAATTTTCGATTTCACGAATCACGACTCAAGTGTTAAATTCACTAAGGTCACGGAAAAAATCTGATCACAATGCAGTGAAATTCAGCTACGAACTCAACTTTAGACATTAACGATTTATTTCTTATCTATTCACGATTCACAGCCAAGGACTTTTGCATTTCACGCCTCACGGAATACACTTCAATCACGATTCACAGAGCACAAAAAAAACCGGATCACGGCGTCACGAAAATACCCTTGCCCCACTCTTCAAAAACGGCATGCAGCATTTTCAAAACCTTATCATTGCTAAAATGGTAATAAACAACCAAGTTTATACAGTTTGTAAATACACTTTCTTTGTGTGGGAAAAATGACTTTCTGGTAAAAAAAAAGTGATAATTTAGTAAGAATTATACCTCTTACCTCCTACATAAATGTACAAACCTTGAGCAACCCACAGAAGAGAATTTAAAGACTCAAAACACCATTTTGCTAATGATCAGTTCCCGGTGAATTGTAGGTAGATCCAGTCCTTTGTGGGGGCAAACGGGCAAATTTACAATTTCAAATTACGTCGTTTGCCCCCACAAAGGACAAGATCTACCCACAATTCACCAGGAACTGATCATTAGCAAAATGGTGTTTTGTCGCCGGGAGTCTTGGTTCAAAACGCCCTCAGGATGATCACAATTTATTCCTCAGAGAGGTAGACATTACTGACAAACCTTCTCAGCATCATTTTCCGGCCATCGGTTCCTTTCGTAATCTTGATAGCATTTTTCACCAGCAATGCTGACTGTGGAACGAAATGTGTCGTTTTGCAGCCTTCCGACGAGATCCCTCCAGCACTCTAATGTCTTCCAAACAAGGATCAAACTCTGGAGCCGTGGTCTCAGCGAACAGGCACAACAAATTAAGTGCCGCCTTTACAAACTCAAGTTCGTTCGGTTCAAATCCATAATCCGCATACCTTTTACAGGATTCTTTTCTTCTTGCACTCGTACTCTCAAAATATCAAGTCTGTCCTTGCGTTTTTCAGAGTCGTTACAATTTCTTTCGGGGAAGAGTGGTCGGGTCAATGTTATGGAACGAAGGTGGGTTCACCTTTAACAATTTGTTGCTCAGAAACTCCAGCTCGTGAAGAAATTTAAGTCCACCGTTTTTGAATTATGGCAGCCACCTGGTTTAGCCTCCTACATGCGAAAGACAGATTTTTTTAGGATGCAAAACCTGCAATCTGGACTTTAAAATAAGACGTAGATATTAAATGTCTTCACCTAAGCTACAGTTCAGCAATTTAACGGATCATGAGTTACTGACGGAGTAAATCAACGATTGATCGACCGACTGACCGACTGATTGGCTGACTACCTAACGGACTGGGCTGAGTTGCTCAAAACATAGTTAATGTTAACCATTGCTTAAGATGTATTAAAACCTATAGGTTGTTATGGTATTTAACCACGGTTAGAGCTAACCATGGTTCGAGCAACTGGGCCCTGACTGGCTGGCTGGCTGACTGACTAACTGACTGACTGACTGCCAGACCGACTATAACAGAGCGACCGACTACCAGACTGACTGACTACCTAACCGACTGACTGAGCAACTAACTGACCGACTCACTGACTGACAAACTGAATGACTGACTGACTGATTGAGCGACTAACTGACTGACTTACTGCCTGCCTGATTGATTGATTGATTGATTGATTGATTGATTGATTGATTGATTGATTGATTGATTGATTGATCGGTTGTTTGATTAAATGACTGACTGACGGTCTGACTGACTGACTGATCGATCGATTGATTCAGGATTGATTGACTAGCTGATTTATTTATATTACAATTAACAGAAACAGACCCACCTTACTTCCACTGGAACTTCACCACTTTTGTCTTCGGTACTTCCACTTATCAGTATCAGATTCGACATCACAACTAGTGTGTTAGTTAGAACGCTTAAACTGCTCAAATATCTATCTTTCTCAGCAAAGCTATTCGCCTGTTTAAGTCTTGTCAGCCTGCGATCGGCTACATGAGTCGGCCCTAAGAATTGTCTCTCCGAACCATTTCTCCACAGAGTGTCACTTTGAAA
Source organism: Pachyseris speciosa (assembly GCA_016490735.1). Classification (NCBI taxonomy): domain Eukaryota; kingdom Metazoa; phylum Cnidaria; class Anthozoa; order Scleractinia; family Pachyseridae; genus Pachyseris; species Pachyseris speciosa. The sequence goes on along the minus strand of JAEMWC010000058.1, from coordinate 622,240 downwards.
GACTAGAGTTAACAATGAAGTCAGGTCCGAGCTAGTCCTCTGAAGTGTCGAGTTGACATGTCTGTCATCAAAGCTCCCTTACTGGGGGTCCGTGACAAATGATCCGTTGATGCTCTTTGCACATTCTTTTCACCAGAAGAGACTGTTCCTAAATTGCCAGAAATTAAACTTGCTTCATCTTGTGAAGGTGCTCTCGCTACAGCCACTTGGCTTAAGGCCGACAAAACAGATTCTCTGTCTGGGTTCGTAGATATGTTTTTCAAGGCTATGCTTGCTTGTTTCCTAAAGCGTCTGTTGAAAAAACACAAAAGACAATCCTCATACACTGAACGGTAAATTTTGAACTTACTTTTAATGGGCAACAGATCATGTACACATAAATAATAATAATAATAACAATAACAATAATAATAATAAATTTAATCACAGACTTTATTTCTACTTCAAAATATTTACATTAATTACAGAATGTATGATAAAAAATATATTTACATGTATCCTTAATTTATTAGAACATGGACTTTCCCTGGAATAATAATAATAATAATAATAATAATAATAATAATAATGATGATGATGATGATGATTGATAAAAGTGGTGGCAATATTAAGTGGAAACATTTCTTGAAAACGAGAGCTGTAAAATTCTCTGGGATTTCAACAATTTCACCGATCGTACCATCCATCAACGTCGCCCTGACACTGTATTGGTAGACAATGTGGATAACAACATAAAGATCATTGATGTAGCAGTGCCTTGGGACACCAATATTGACAGCAAGTACAAAGAGTACTTGTATACCGCTTATGTTAAGCGTACGGAAAAGCAAGTTTCCCAGCTGAACTTTGTTGACGTCAACGAACATTTTTCTTACCTGCAATGTGAACACGTGACCGCCCACAACAGATGCTCTGTGGCATTATGGGATATCAACGCTGCGAGACCCGCTTTATGGAAGGCTAAGGTTGCTAGGAGACGTGCAGATTGCTGTTGCTGAGGACTGAGAGAGAAAACAAGACATGCATTTTTTGATGGAAAACAATAAATTCTAATAAGGTGAAACATTAACGAAAACAACGAAGATGAAAAATTAAGCATAAAATTTAACGCATCTCAGCAGTACTCCCTTCGTGTTATGCGTATTTTCGGTCATAATATATTTTAGACATTTTTTCCTAATTTTTGTGGATGGACCAAAAAATTAAAGTTTCGCATAACTTTTTAATGTCAAATTAATCTTTTTCACAAGGCACCGCACATGCAAGAATTTCTTTTCTTTCCTTTTTTTTAACTTAAGAATGCCTCCAACGTCACTTCCAATTTATATAATGCATTTAAGAGAGACACTTCTTCAACATTTGTCTAGGCATTGAACGGCCAGAACACTACTAACCCTGACTGAACAAAGACGGCTTACCATGGGCTATACTGCAACAGATCCACAACATTTCCAATGGCGTCGTCATACTTTGAAAGAAACGCTTCGACAGTAGAGGAGTCATGGGAAATTAAATTTGTTAATGCATGCGTAACCAGGCCCTGCATAGAAAAGCAAACAAAAAAATAAGAAACAAATTCGTTGTTAGTAATAAGGCAGGTATTACCTGTATTACAATGGAACCTCGATTTAACGAAGTACCAAGGGACTAGGGAATTTCGTTCGTTAAATCGAGGGTTCGTTATATCAAGATCCTTATCAATACATTTAAAAAGGTCGGACTGAAAAATATCGTTCGTTATATCGAGGACTTCGTTATATAGAGGTTTAAATCGAGGTTCCGCTGTAATATGAATTACCTGAATTATCTGTGGTACCTGTAGTACTTATGTTGTGGTTCAATTTTATCCATGGTTCAATTTTTATTTTCTTTTGTTCTTGTGTATGGTAATGTATGATAATGAGTACAAAACAAAGGAAAATAAAAATTGAACCAAGGATAAAATTGAACCTCAACACTTACACTTACCTGTATTTCTGGATTGCCTATGTACTTCCCTTGAGAATTCTAGGGAAAAAGACAAATGCTATGATATTTGGGTAACTTTATCATAACTGTAAAATGCAAAGCTTTACATTATTAACGACAACAACTCTTTTGGTTAATTAAACACAATTAATGGTGACCCAGTAGTTTGCATTGCGGCCCTACTATGTAGATGCTAGATCGTTCTAGTTCATGTACGCAAATTGAGCTATTACGGAAATTAATAGAGGTTGCCTCTTATAGTCTTAAACATGCAGGGTATAACTTCAAATAGAAAATAAAAATAGATATTCACGTAACAGCTTCTCCAGACTTATATTTCATATAGGAACAATGATCAGAAACAGCCGAAAAAACAAATTAAAAACTGGGCGTAAAATATGACCAAAAAGGGATCGATTGATGGAGTAAAAATGGGCATATCTCAGCGAAAAACAGTGGAAAGCATATAGACATTAGTGTGCTAATTGAACAAACAGAGAAATAATGCAGTGAATCAGGTGAATTTTGAGAATAATATGAGGGAAGAACAACAGAACAAAGCATTCGACCTTGCAAGCTGTTAATTGTGTGACGCAGTCCAAGTCATACTCCATGAGAACCTGTGCCATTTTTGGATGAGCTGCGAGATTCTTGACCGCAAGGAGCGCCGCCTTTTGCAGAGGTCCTGATGACGTTATGAGACCGAAGAGTGCCTCCACTCCAGATATGGTCATCACTTCCAGCCAGAGACCAGCGTGTTCGGACTTCTCTACGACCTACAAAGGGCATGCGCTTTAGTGTTGCCTGGTTCAAGCGGCCCTAAAGATTTTAAAACATTTTCTATTTTATTTTTCATTTCCCCCCATCGTCCTTAATTCCTTACTCTGTCCTCAAGCATAGCTCCTTCCCCAACCCACTTTGCCCCACCCCACCCCAGCCCCCTTCCCCACTCTCACCCCCCTAGAAACGCAGGCATTCTCTTAACCAGTGTAGCAATGATATATTAAGTACTGCTCGCGTCACAAGTTGAGCCTTCGGCCGGAGTAAAACGTCTCTTCAACATCGCAAGCTTATGCCCAACATCTTGCTGCGTTTCCTTAATTATCTGTCGCAGGAATTCTTTTAATCAGACCTGGCTACAACCTTATCAAAAACAGTAGGTGTGGGTGGTTTGCAGCCAATCTATGGAGACACAGATAACAACGGTGAAATGAACAACTGCTGGTGGACGAACAAAAGGAGCTAATGAGGGATCAGCATAGCGGCGATGACGTAACGTGAAAACCACTTATATGTTCAGGCTTATATATGCAGAAATTTCGAGGAATCAGTACCTTAGTTCCAAAGATGCCATTACTGTCCACTAACCTCGCTAAGACAAATCACTGCTTCTCTCTTAATGCTTTCTTCCCCGCTGAGCAACATTAGATTGATTAACTCATCCATTAGTCGATTCTCTAAGAACCTCTTGACATTCAAGGTACTGGTGCAGAGTCGACTGATAGTTAGCAAGACACTTTCCTATCAAATGAATAATCAAACATCATATGAACAAATATGCCGGTACACCGATGAAACCTCTGGAAAAAAAATTGTGTCATCGAAACAGCAAAATCTAAGTAACACATGTTCTAATTTGAAGTTATGGCTTTTGAACAAGCAAAAGGCTCTCATGTAGGAGTGGGGTAACGACTGAGCGCTTCGCTACTATTCGCATTTCTCCCTCTTTCTCACAAGCCACTCGGAAGCGCGCGGCTCACACACCTCGTATTTATCAAATTAACACGCAAGCAAAGTAACAGCCCGGCAGGCGAGTGCAAAAGCCGGCTAACACAGAGCGACGAAACAAAACTGCCTCGTTAATTTTTGAAACAAAACGTTTTAGGAATAACTGCATTCTCTGTACTTTGAAACTAGGTAAGTAAAAATATATTATTTGATGTTGCATCGCAGTGGGAACACTTTTCCCAGGAAGCTTATTGAAATGAATAAAAATGAACAGCCAATATTCCTGTTCTACTGTGATTAATCCTATTAATTATCAGTCTTTTAATGGTCCTCCGATGAACACTGAAAGTATAAAAACAAAGGAAAACACCATTGTCAAATGCGGTGAGGGTAAAAGGAGGAATGAGTTTGCGGCATGGCATGTGGCATGACTTGCGGAATCGCATAATTATGCCGAATGTAATGTATGCAAAATGGCGGAAAAATTAATTCAACTGAAGGAGTTAATTTTTCAACAGCCAAAACGCAAGCTATCGGTAGTTGCCGATCTCGGTCACAACAATTAACTACTCTCCACCGGGCTTGCTTTCGTATAAATATTACACTTATGAACTCTTGAGGTGATTAAATTTGCCTTGAGTTTTGCTTTCATAGGATTAGCCTGTTCGCGAATGATATTTGCAGCATATTTGAAAAGCTATGCACGAATGACGAAAGAATCGAGCGAGCTTTTACCATCTTATCAATTTCATAGTGTAGGTCAAACTCTTTTCGCAGTTTTGAAATGGATTAAATTAATTTCTATTTTTCCGGAGTCGATTGTAAGCGATTTAGGAACGGAGTCTCGCAGAGGCTTGTTATGGTTTTCAGAGTTTTACAAGAGTCTCAGATCGGTCGAGCTGCTTTTGTTGTTATGATATGAATAACTGAACTCTCGAAGACCGAGCGACAAACGAGGAAAATATTATAAATCAGTTGCGAACTGACTAATCTTAAACACAAACTCAAGACAAATCACTTCAAGCGGGTTCTTTTGTAATATTTATATCAAGTCTATCAAAGCACAAATCCCGTGTAGAGCAGTGCTCTACACTGAAAAATTTCTCGGTCAAATCCAATTTGTTTTCAACATTTTGTTGTCACCGAGATCAGCAACTAGCTTGCGATTATTCACTGTGTCAGGCTGGCAGACGCGATTAATATTGCGCGAGCTCCAATACGCAAGATCGAGATTATTAACCGTAAAATTATTATCTAGAGAGGGGCTATTTTTTGATCTTGTTAACAACAATTTGCTGAAAACAAATTGGATTTGACCGAGAAATTTTATAACATCTGAGGGTTCCCCAGGGGTTTTTGGGGAACAAGGGAACACGGGAAATTTGGCAATGGGAACACGGGAACAAAGCAAAAAAATCGTAGGGAACAAGGGAACATCAAATAGGTTAGGGAACAGGGGAACAAACACAAAAAATTACAAGGCCCTACGTTTTTTACATAAACGTGGGGGTGATAGAAGATTTTCTGCTGTTTTGTTACGGAATACTTTCACAAAGTCAAAAATATCACAGAAATAATGATCAAAATTTATCAGCAACACTGTAGACCTTCAATCAGTTATTTTGTTTTGTTCAGATTGGTTAATTAGGACGTATATGCAAAGAATAAGAGATAAAATTTAATCTTGAAAGGGTAACAAGGGAACAAGGTGTAATTTTGGACGGGAACAAGGGAACAGAGTTAAAATTTTGAAGGGAACACGGGAACACAGACCCCCCTGGGGGACCCTCACATCTGGTACCTAGGGTACTCGATCTTCGATGAGGCGACTCTTGAACGCAAGCACTGAGTTCAGTTATTCATATCATAACAACACGCGACCCATGTGAGACTCTTGTAAAACTCTGAAAACCGTAACTTCAATAAGCCTCTACGAGGCTCCGTTCCTAAATCTCTTGCAATCGACCCGGAAAAATAAAATTTTATTTAAGCCATTTCAAAACTGTCTAAGAGTTTGACCTTCACTGTGAAATTGACAAGATGGCAAAAGCTCGCTTGTCTCGCAGCCGCGAACGATTCGCACAAATACACTGCAAATATCATTGACTATCATTCCCGAACAGACTAATCCTATGAAAGCAAAACTCAAGGTAAAATTTAATCACCTCAAGAGTTCATGAGAAAGCAAGCCCAGTGAAGAGTAGTTGTGACCAAGATCGACAGTTAGCTTGCGATTATTCTCTCTGTTAGGCTGTAGAATAATTAACTCTTTGAGCTGAATTAATTTCTTCGCGCCATTTTGCATATGTTACATTCCACATAATTATGCGATTCCGCAAGTCATGCCACATGCTATTCCGCAAACTCATTCCATCTTTTACCCTCACCGTGTCAAATGGCCAACTAAAACTAAATATTTTTTATTTGAGGAGCAATTAGCCATAAGACATCAATTAGTAGCATTTTTCAGATTTTTCCCGAATTGGCACGTGTATTTTTTAATGATGTGCGATCACTCAAGGCAGGTTAATAAGGAATTGCACGCACCTTAAGTCCATAATTGTCCGTATCGAGTAACTTTAAGACCTACAAGCAAAGAAGAGGTAAAACTATTACGGATCAGTTGTATCCATAAGAAAACTGTTACAGCATACCTTATATTATCATATGACCCGTACGGCCCGCGCGCGCTTTCATTGTGAAACTTATGAAAATCCCCGTATGAGAGCCGTACACCTTAGCGCGAGCAGGACCGGTAAAAGCTGTACGGCTCTGTTAGGGTCACGTACGGCCCGAGCGATACGAATTTAGAGGGTTTCGTCGCGTCTAACTACGTAAATTGATTTTACAACCAGTAAACAAATACAAACAACATATTAGATCAATTTTCTGTGCAAATTTGTGCGATTTTTTTAATTTGTAACAAAATTCATCTTCTACGTGCTCATGAACAGTCTAAAGAAGCCATATGATAAAAGACTTATTGACTGAGTGAGAGGCCGGACGGGAAAATATTTGGCTCTCGGTCATGGCGCACGGACCTCGCTGCGCTCGGTCCGTACGCCATGACCTCGAGCCAAATATTTTCCCGTCCGGCCCTCTCACTCAGTCAATAAGTACATAAAACTTAACGACCCCGATAATCCTTGTGGCCAACAAATTATCCCGCCTTTCTTGTAAAGTACACTGTAACAGGGTCTAAAATACAACACAAAGCAAATCATAGCAGTGAAAGGATTTCTTTTGTTGAGTAGCCCAAAGCTAAATCGAGGATAAGGGAATATCCTATGTTCCAAACTAAATAAATAAATAAATAAATCTTCGTTGATATACTATACAAAAAATAAAACAAAGGAAAATTTTAAAAGGGGTACTTGGAAGAAGACCCAAATTATAATCTTTTGTGGTGACTGGCACATAAGTCACACTATATGAAACAAAGTGGAGCTGAACTTCGCACTTTTTTTTCACTAGGATCACTCCCGCTAGCTAAAGGGAGAACAAAATGACTACTTTCAATCTACAGACCCTTAAGCTGATGTGCGTATACACCTGAGGTTAGCAGAAAACTACATGTACGTTACAAATATATCGGCACATGCAGGGAAACAAACTTTGCTAACTCCACCGGCCGAACTGGTACTTGTCATGCTTGCGCACATCAAGTCAACTTCTAAATTCACACAACGGGACTGAAAGGTTAGAAGCGCACTCGGAGGATGTTGAATTATTGTTGTAAAAGTTTCAACGATCCTCCTTCTCTCGTCCTTATTCGGCTAAAAGTCAACTGAAACTCAACTTGTTAAGAGATATCAATAGAATTTCCCATTAACGGTTCTACGTTTTTCCTCTTCTTTTTATTCTTCCTTTTTTAAGCTTTGTAAAGCTCGCAAATTCCTTTAATTCAAACAAAAACCACATCAGAGGAGGTAGATGTCGAATGAAACCAAATTACAACGGAGATGTTGAGCACTTCTAGTAGCCTCCCATAGTTTTCCCATGGTTGGCGGAAACGATGGAGATAAACAAAACCTCGGATTAGCCTGCATCCTGCTGAGTAGCGCGAAAAATTAGAGTTCTCGTTTTGTTAGGTTAAGTAAAGTTAGTTTCACCATATAAATGAGGAAATATCTCCTCCAAAGAGATTTAAATACAGCCCACCTGGTTCATTATAAAAGTCATTGACGATCAAAATGTCAACACTTGTTTGTGTACTCGTTTGCCAAAGAAAATGCTGCGGCCGAAATTCTATTTGCCTGATCGCCAACACAGAGCTGGATAAAAGTAATTGATGCCGATGCAAATACACGCAGTTGAAGCGAAATTCGCTTTTCATGAGCGATCAGACCTGTTACGATCGATGTTTCACAAACTCACCCGCCCGATTTTCGCATCTTTAACCGGTTCGGTCCAAGTCCAAGCGATTTGTCACGCGCGATATAATAAAATCAAAGCAAAAATAACAATTTAACTGACAACTTGAGATAATTGTAGGTCGTCGCCTGTAATCTACGGACCGATCAAACGCTATATTGATCGACATCTAATTGCGCAAATACTTGTCAGCGTCACACAATGTTAACACACAGTTAACGCGTTAAAAGTCAACAAAATCATGAAATCTAAAGTTGATAAGTCCCATTGACACTTCATTGTCATCAGAGGAACGTATGAGAAGAAACAAACTACGCAAACAGTCCCACGAGTTTCCGCCTTTAGGCGACGAGACCCTTAACTCTTCAAGCCCCTGGCCACCCCAAGGCGATGAACGCCGAAACTTAAAAATTGGAACAAAAATTCCAAACTTCGAATTTGTAAAAATGCGCAGAATCAATAAAGCCACAAGAACGTGCGCTAAGGGATTGCATTTGAATCATGACACTAAATTAAAGGATTTCACCAACAAACACAAAAGTTTATAATCCATAAAGCCAGAGCTCCTCTGATTTTGCAGCCAAGTTTTATCGTCGTCTCGATTTAGCGTGTATTGGTCTTGGATAAAAGTTTAACAGACATACATACCTCAGTAGCTTCATTGTCTGTTAAAATTTTACTCCCGTGGAAACCTTTCGCGATATTCTTTAGCTTCATCGACGATTCTTTTGTTGGTCCCACACTGAACTTAACAAAAACGTCCATGAGCACCTTAAATTCGATTTCATCTGTTTCATCATCTTTAATATGGGCGCTGTGTTCCTCTTCACAAGAACACATGTAATTTCTCTCGATAACTTCTGATATCTTCTTGGGTGACACAACTTTGACCGTCACGACTTTTTCTTTTTGCGGCTTCACATACCGCAAACTTCGTCGTTTAATTGGAGAGCGTGGAGTTCTCTGTCCTACTATTCCGCCGGTTTCCTGTCAGTACTGCATTTTCTTGTTTCTACTTTCAGTTGAGGAATTCGATCGCGGATCTCGGCAAATTCGCCTGAGAGGAAACTCTTGTGCCCACAACTTCCAAGTGTTTGAAGTCCCATGGAGAAAGAGCGCTGGTCATTTTGGACTGAACAGATAGTCGGCAAGGATGAGTTCATGGCAACTGCAAAACATTAAACAATACGGTATTTCAGCTCTTGATGATAATGCTTTGTCCTTGCATGACCGTAACGAAGTTCATTTTGGGGTCATCTTATCATATTTCGTCTTGATCCTGACTGTTTCACGCAAACATAGTACTTAGCGGGTGATAAGATGTCAAACAAACTGGTAAATAAAAAATGTAATCATTACTCAATACCGCGAAAGTTTATTTTGGAGCTCATTTAAATCACAATGGATCAAATCGCTCGCGCAATTAATCAGCCGCTAAATGACCCGAGGGAATAAAGCTGACCACGTAACTTTTGCTTTACTCAATGGCGGGACGTGACTCGCCGTGAAACCATGAAGGAACAAAGGAAAACGCGCTCACACCAGAATCGGAACGAGAGAATACTTCAGTACACGGCAATTATTTCACATGTAGACCTGGGTTCTTTAAGGACCGAGGGGAGATATCACAAAGTTGATGAGTCTTCGATGGGTGAGGAAGGGGTGGGGGGGTATATGGTAATTTTGTGGCGCAACCGGTATCTGTGTATGAATAAAATTCTCCGGCTGAGTTCGTAATATAAGGAACTGGCCGGCGTAAAGAGATAGCCACTCGTCAGAAACTCTCATATACGGTGGCCAGTTTGCATTATCAATTGAGATAATAATTAAAATTTTGTTGAGTTTTTGCGTCAGTTGGTGGGCATGTGCGCTCTAGAATGTCGCAGAAGAAATTACAGCTACGTATAATTTTGTTCAAGAGCTAAATTACAAGAATAAAATTGTACTTCTTTGGGGCCTGGAGTGCGAGTTTGGCTTTTTTATTCGCGTCATTTGTCGCGGCCTGATCGGTAACTTAGAGTGATTTTTGTCAGCTTCACGATCGAAAGATCCCGGACTCCCGGAAATGCCATCAAATAAAATAAATATGAGCCGTGCCAAGGTGAGCGGCGCCTTCTTACAAGGTCCTCTCATACTTCCATGTCCAACCCTTGTGGCAACGGATTTATATACCGCACATATCGCATAGTCTCATGGCGATTTACAATTCTGGGTGAGATCGGACGTCAGCCTGTAAAGGTGCCGCTGGCCGCCGCTATCATGTATATTACTCCATGTTCGATCTCACCCACCTACCCAACTGGTCGGTAACTTCGGTGAATGAATGAGAAAGCAGATGAAATCCGAGGAAGAGATGGACCACAACACCGGAACTAACTACAGTACTCCGTCTTCGAGTTGAAAAAAAGGGTCACATTAATAACGTCCCACAGTTTATTAGGAACCGAACTGATGCGACCCTGAGTGTTCGTCCTGCCGGCCGACGTTTGAACCGGCGACCTCCCGCGCCTTAGACCGGTGCTCTAACCAGTCGGCGGTTAGACTTTTATGGGTAATTATTCGATTAGGTGATGTTCTCGAGTTTTATACAAATCATGACCGCAAACTTTCATTTCATTGACGTAGACACATGCAACCAAGGAAAACTCGGATTATGACGCAAGGAGTTTGACCCGAATTCGATAAGTGATTAGAAACAATTTCAGCGTACTGATGTATTTTATTATATATTAATATCCTTGCGATACGTAATGAAAAAACTGCTAATTTCCAATCGTCCAACTAAAATCGATATATATAAATTATTGAAATGATGGAATTAAAAGAATAGCCTTTCCGCGCGAGTTCTGTTAATCAATTTGATTGGTCCACGTCAGGAAATACCCTATTCTAGTGCGCAGGCGCTTTCTTTGGTGTCTTTTCTTCGCAAAATGGCCCCAAGTTGTGAGGCCTTGTTTTTATTTTTCCTGGCTCTTGTGCCCACTCACATTTTTGCCAACAAGGTAGATGAGGAAGAAACTTGTAGGCGATATGCTAATGGTCAGGTTTATCCAGAAAAGACCACAATTTCTGAACATGCTGTGCACTGGAGCAAAGCCCAAAGTAAGTAACTTATTAATGAAGTGTGTCTTGAACCACGTGTTTATTTAGCTTGAAATCGTCCTCTTAGGAGAAAAGCAGTTGTCTTGCTTTCTTGCTGTTTAAGATTTGCAAGAAAATTTTGTATATCCCGCCTCTATATCCCGTATCTAAGCGAAAATCTTAAAATTTCCACTATTTTTGTCGAAGGTTTAGTTTCGTGATAAGATTGTTGCGAGAGGTTAATTTGTGGTTCAAGTTTCCTATGATATTCGTTGAGGAATTAGCCTGCTTTCAATGTCTTTGATCGAAGGAAATTACAAAGACAAGGATATCAAAGCCAACATTGGTTGTTTATACCGCTGAAGTACTTAACAATCAAAGCCTTCCGTCGACTGTTGATGTTAGCCTTTATTTGTGAACCACTGGATCGGAACGAAAAAGCTGAATATAATATGTGCCTTTTGTCTGGCGCTTTTGTTCCTCAAATGGGTGAAATTCAGTGTTAAAATACGCCATACTGATTGAAGTTTGGCCTCGCATAAACTCAGGACTGATCGAAATAGGTAAACGATCGGAGGAGTCAGAGATTTTCATAAATAAAATAAAACTCGCTTGGACTAAGTTGCGTTACAGTTACGCCTCTGAAAGTCACGCAAGATTATCGTGTACATCCCACGGAAATAGATTTACACGTTTTCTGAAGTTTCATTGCTCAAATGTGATTATGATGGTTGCATTAGAGGAAAGAGTTCTTTAAAAATTTCTCAGAATACAGAATGAAAAAGTGGGAAGAAAACAGCTCTAATTACTGTGCAGGGTGGAATAAGGCTATGTCTACACTATACCGGATAGCTCTTGTGCCGGCACGAAAACCATATCGGATAGGGCTTTTGTTCACATTCAAAACGATGATTTCGGCACGATTTTTGCGTCAGAGCGATGCTGGGCCGCTGCGGTCTTGAAAGTGAATCGTCACATATCGGATAGGTTTTCGTGCCACTTTCTGGAGTAGTGTGAACAAAGAATCGAACCGAAACGGAAATCAACAACGAGGAGCAAAAATTCTGAAAATTGGATTCTAGTGGAAAGATAGCGGCGGTTTTGGGCCACTGCCGTTCACACCAGGCCGTAGTATTTTTCACAACGGCATAAAATGCTATCCGGCATAGTGTAGACATAGCCTAAGAGTTTGCCTGTCCAATGGCTTCAGCTAGACTTTTTCAAAGTCCTTTAAATTCTTTTTTCATCAAGAGTTATGAATTGAAGAGCTAGGAGAGGGCTACTTGGAGCAAGTCTAGGCTTCAGCTAGATCAAGTTTGAAAGTAGGTCCTGTTTATCCAAAATCTGATGCAATTTGATGCAATAAAAACTTTCATTGTCAGGGACAGACCCTTATGCTTTGTCTTTCCCCACGCGACCATTGTGGCTCAGTGTTGTCTATATATCTCAGCCACAAATATTTGTAATAAAGAGTTGGGTATTATTCATTTTTTTATATGCTCCTTCTTATTTAATTCCTTGGCATAATTTTGTAATTTTGAGGATTCAATTTGTTTATTAATTTAATATATTTATACATCTTACCACTCTATAGTAACTGTACGTTTATCTAAATAGTCTCAAAGCCTGCACCACATTGGGAAGGAACTGCTGTGGTAAGAGGAGAGTTTAAAGAACTGAAATTAGAAGATTTTAAAGGTGAGCTTCGTAGTGTTACAAAAAAAAAATCAATTTGAAATCCATGTCAAAGAGAATTTCAAAGTACAGCTGCTGTAGTTGCTAACTGTAATTTACAGTGGTACCCATAATGCAAATTTTCAATGTACTACTAAGTCCAGTAACTTTTTGTGATGCTGCAATTTTATTTCATATATCTTGGATTTCAGGTGAGCTTTTTAGCATTATATAATGTTGAAGTCATTCTACACTACAGTATATAGAAATAACTTATGATCCAAGTGAATTTCAACATAGAGGAAGCATTTTATGTCGTGTTGGAAATGCCCATGTTTTCAAAAGAGCTAGTCATTCCAATAATTTTTCAGTACTGATGTATTATTTTATATCTATTGAACATATAATTTGCATGTAAAGTTCATTAATTTTGTGTTTCATCTATAATCTATCAATTGCTTTTTCGATATGTAATGTTATAGCTCAGGGTTTTCCTTTAGGTAGATGACAGGCAATTTTCACCAGCTGTAAGCAACAAATTCGACTGCGACTCTCACTTTCATTACATAGAGGATAATACATGGCAGCATGAAGATACGAAATTTCTCTTCATCAGCATTGAAAAATATTTTACACCTGAGCGCAGCAAACAAGTGAAATATTTTTCAACAAGAGAAGAGAAATTCCGTATCTCCAAGCGACCCTGTAAGGTTCTATTTATCATTAAAAATGCCAATAAAATACCAAACCATTTCATTTTTTCTGTGGAAGGCATAATTTATTATGTAGCCATACCATTGGTGATCTTTTCACTTGGGAATTAAATTAAGATAACATGTTATTTTCATGTGTGAAGATATCATGTTTTCATGTGAAAACTCACCTGGTATTTCATTGCTGTTTATATATTATAAAAAAGGATATACATGTTATTAGTAGAGGGATCTCAAAACGGTTTTGCAATTTTGCTACTTGTTCTCTGTTCTTTTACTCAAACTACATTAGAAAAGAAAACCCTGAGCTTTTCCTTCTTAGATCTGTCGTAAATCGTGCTACCACCTTGCTTGCTTTCATTAATATAATTTGGATAATAATGATCTGTCGTAAATCGTGCTACCACCTTGCTTGCTTTCATTAATATTAATTTGGATAATAATGATCTGTCGTAAATCGTGCTACCACCTTGCTTGCTTTCATTAATATTAATTTGGATAATAATGATCTGTCGTAAATCGTGCTACCACCTTGCTTGCTTTCATTAATATTAATTTGGATAATAATGATCTGTCGTAAATCGTGCTACCACCTTGCTTGCTTTCATTAATATTAATTTGGATAATAATGATCTGTCGTAAATCGTGCTACCACCTTGCTTGCTTTCATTAATATTAATTTGGATAATAATGATCTGTTGTAAATCGTGCTACCACCTTGCTTGCTTTCATTAATATTAATTTGGATAATAATGATCTGTCGTAAATCGTGCTACCACCTTGCTTGCTTTCATTAATATTAATTTGGATAATAATGATCTGTCGTAAATCGTGCTACCACCTTGCTTGCTTTCATTAATATTAATTTGGATAATAATGATCTGTTGTAAATCGTGCTACCACCTTGCTTGCTTTCATTAATATTAATTTGGATAATAATGATCTGTTGTAAATCGTGCTACCACCTTGCTTGCTTTCATTAATATTAATTTGGATAATAATGATCTGTTGTAAATCGTGCTACCACCTTGCTTGCTTTCATTAATATTAATTTGGATAATAATGATCTGTTGTAAATCGTGCTACCACCTTGCTTGCTTTCATTAATATTAATTTGGATAATAATGATCTGTTGTAAATCGTGCTACCACCTTGCTTGCTTTCATTAATATTAATTTGGATAATAATGATCTGTTGTAAATCGTGCTACCACCTTGCTTGCTTTCATTAATATTAATTTGGATAATAATGATCTGTTGTAAATCATGCTACCACCTTGCTTGCTTTCATTAATATTAATTTGGATAATAATGATCTGTTGTAAATCGTGCTACCACCTTGCTTGCTTTCATTAATATTAATTTGGATAATAATGATCTGTTGTAAATCATGCTACCACCTTGCTTGCTTTCATTAATATTAATTTGGATAATAATGATCTGTTGTAAATCGTGCTACCACCTTGCTTGCTTTCATTAATATTAATTTGGATAATAATGATCTGTTGTAAACGTGCTACCACCTTGCTTGCTTTCATTAATATTAATTTGGATAATAATGATCTGTTGTAAATCGTGCTACCACCTTGCTTGCTTTCATTAATATTAATTTGGATAATAATGATCTGTTGTAAATCGTGCTACCACCTTGCTTGCTTTCATTAATATTAATTTGGATAATAATGATCTGTTGTAAACGTGCTACCACCTTGCTTGCTTTCATTAATATTAATTTGGATAATAATGATCTGTTGTAAACGTGCTACCACCTTGCTTGCTTTCATTAATATTAATTTGGATAATAATGATCTGTTGTAAATCGTGCTACCACCTTGCTTGCTTTCATTAATATTAATTTGGATAATAATGATCGTCATGCCTAGAGATTAAAGAAAGACCCTCTATTCAGAGTGTAACTTGATCTCCTTTTTTAATGCAGGAAAATACCTGGTGTTCTTTTTCTATCCGCTTGACTTGTAAGTGTTCTTTACATATTCTGTAGATGTATTTGGTATTTTGTGTTATGCTGTTCTTTCCAGCTAATGCTATTTCTGTAAAGCTCTAGCTCATTATGTTTATGTACATGTCAAAATTGTGTACTTGTATTTAATAGGCTGTGAAGTTGTCATGGAAGTAGATATTTTTATTCCTGCACATTTTGTTCACTACTGTAATATCCAAAATGTTATTTGGTGTTCATCCAGCCTAATGTTTTGCTTATTCCTCTGTACAACCTTATGGTGTAGAAACTGCTTTTTTGCTTTAAAAACACACCAAAAACTAATGCAATATTTATGATCCAGTTTGTTCCGTGAAATTGTAGTAGACTTCCCCCTCATCACCCAGTCAATACCTGTTATAATTCTCTTTCCAAAGAGGTCATCAAATCTGATATTTCACAAACTCATTTTTTATGTTCTCAGTGGTTTTTTGCCCTTTTTTGACTGATGAAAGCAATTTGATGGAGGATTATCTTTGTAGTGGACTAGCATCTCATCCCCACTGAGCCATTTTTTTTTTGGGGGGGGGGGGAGGGTGGGGGAGGAGGAAGAGGGTATGAAATAAATCTAAGCAAAAGTGCTTGTTATTTTGAATCTTCTTTCTTTTGCACATCAAAACTGGTAATAAGCAGTGCCTTTTTTAAATGCCATTTTACTGTCACCCCAGTAAAATATAGTTAATGGAACGTGACGCGCGTATCTTTAGGTCTTTCATGGCGGCACAGCTCTCAATGAAACGATTGTGTAGCCAAGCTCCAAAGGTTGCTAAATTCTGAGACTCATTGTATATTAGGTTTTAACATTATGGCTTCGTTACCTTTAGTATTTTATAACGAGTCATGGCATTGGCCAAAAATATTAAAGCACTATTCATGGTGATGTTATTTCACGTGTAATGCCAAGCCATTCTGTAGTACAGCTCTTTCTACTGGCTATTTTGTAGACGTTAGTCTAGCTATATAAGCTCAAACGAACTGTTCAGAGTTCACTTTAGTGTTCTGTTGTACAGCGCAGTTAGTACTTGTTGTAAACTATCGTAAATTTTTCCCTCCCTCCCTCCCTTTGGAGATGGGGTTGGTCGTATTATTGCAATTTATTAAACAAGGGTCACTCCTACGTGTTTTGGTTAAGTCTGCGTAGCGACTTCCCCCAAGCTTGTTGACATAGTTGCTTTGAATATCGCCTTGCTAACCAATACTCTTGTCCGATCCAGCACGTGCTGTTTTGCATTCAGCTCGTAGTGTTGGGGAGATAAGTGAGGTTCGTTTGTCACGCAATAGCCGGAAGTCGCACAGGCTAACCTAACGCAAGGCAGTGCTCCCCCATTAACGCCAACTTGTGTTGTTCTTTGTCTTTGTTTAATATGGTGGGGTTTGTTAAGGAACAGTGACATTAACCTTTCTAGAAATATTTTGTATCTTTCAGTACGTTTGTCTGTCCTACGGAAATAATTGCTTTCAGTGACCGAATTGAGGAATTCCGTGAGATCAACACAGAGGTTGTTGGCTGCTCAGTAGATTCAGTTTTTACCCATTTAGCTTGGTAAGTAGATGTACAGCCAGTGCTATGTAGGACAGTCAAACCTTGATTATCTGGACCTTGATTATCTGGACTTCTTGATTATCTGCACTGTTTCCTCTGGCCCCAAATTTTTCATGAATATTAGCAAGGCAGGATGAAGATCCATAGAATCTATCATCTTATGAATTATTATTTTTTAATTTAGGTTATTAGGTTTAAATTATTGTTATATATAAAAGGTTTGTTTCCTTTCAAATAGCAAACAATTTAGACCAAGGCAGCCAGGGTTTTTGCATGAAGTTCAATTGTGTGTTTCCAGAAAATATCCATGCCCCTACCATGGAGGGAATTTCGTTTAAGACCCCCACCTCCCCAGATTTTCCATTTTTTCAAGAAAACAATAACCCCCTCCCCCCCCCCCTCTGGAATTTCCAATTCCCTCAGGTAGTGGGGGTATGGATATTTTCTGGAAACACAATTTGAGTGATACAGTATGGCATTGCATTAAATTCCTATTTCCTAATTATTTCAGTTTCATTTTGTCTCATTAATATTCATATTAATTTTATACATACAGTAACAGGTCATCCAAAATAACTTTTAAGCTAAACTATCTCCAAATCTTTTTCAAAATGTTTTTCCAGTAACACTATTGCCCTGTTAAGGCTGAATCAAAGGAATACGCCACAAAAATCAGACATGAAATCATGCATATAATAATTAATAATTATTCACCAAAGTTGAGGTGATAAGTGGTGGATATTTGCCGAGCTGCAAAGCAGCAAGGTAAGTATCCACCACTTTCACTGACACTGAGGTGAATAATTGTTTTAGTATATACCACACAAGCTGAATAATTAGCGTACCAAAACATTACTTTACTGACAAGCGGTCGGAAATTGTAAAACCTCGTATGCCAGCTGGTCGGAGGTGAATAGTACTTGCTAATCACCTCCGAGTTGACCAATCAGAGTGTGCAAAAAGCACTGTCTATTCGAATGTGTGGTATATACTAATAGCCGATATGCCCCTATTTTCTGGGTATAGTTTGGGTTTTAAAAAGAGATGTCATTTGGGGGTTAAGTTATGGGCCATTAGAATATTGTTTCAGTGAAGTGCTATTCATTTTCTGTAGGACATTTTTTTCTGTACTTTGCTTTTATGGTGCAACTTCTTGTTTCCTCCCAATTTGATCTAGGATTAACACTCCAAGGAAAGAGGGTGGTCTTGGAAAGCTTGAGTATCCGTTGCTGTCAGACTTGAACCACCAAATTGCTAAAGATTACGGAGTACTGCTTGAGAATGAAGGTCACACCCTTAGGTGAGTTGATACCTATTTGCCTACAAGCAATCATACAGTACATATGTGTACTGTGTATGTACGTTACACATATGTACTGTATCCTATACTACTGTCATTATTCAAACATTTTTTGAGTAACCACTGTGCCTTTAAGTTCATAGTTGCCATAGTACAACTGTACTTTAAGGACATTTTGCTTTTAATTCACACTAACAAAAATTGAGGCTGCCAAACAAGTAGAGTTGATGTAAATCCCAGGTCTGCAAGGTCTTCATCCAGGTTAAAAATATGACATTCATGACTTCCTTATCTTACAAGTGGATGTGCATGTACATGTACATTTGAGAACATGCAATTTTTCAGTACATTTGCTTTCACTGTTGCTTGTGGTGCATGCTATTTAACTTTTTCATTTTTCTTATTTTAGAGGTCTTTTCATTATTGATGACAAAGGAACTTTGCGCCAAATAACCATGAATGACCTTCCAGTGAGTCATGATAACTTGTTTAGTGATAATAATATTAAGCAGTCAATAATTTTTATATTATCCAAATTTTAATGTGCATACTTTCAATTGCAGTTTTGGTCAAAACCACCTAGTGTAAGAAGTGTTGGACGAGGTCCTGTCATGACCCCATTTGGCAATTAACTCACTTAGGCCTCCTTTAAATGGAGGGAGGAAGATCCTAGCACTACCTGAAGGAAGATCCTAGGAGGCAGATCATCCTTAAGTGCCGATATATATTCTGTGTTCAGTTTAGATGCAAAGGGTTGTACTTGGCCCTAGCGCTTGGATCTTCCTAGTCCTAGGATCTTTCTAGCTGAAAGGCAGGAAGATCCTAGCACTAGTAAGATCCTAGTACCAGGGACAAAAGAACAAACCAGACAAACATGGTGGCAGCTGGGCGATCAGTAGCTAGAGTGTGACAGTTTTGTCGAAATTTCCGACCGAACTTTCTGCATGAAAACCAAACAAAAAGTTGGTTCACCCTCTGGTTCTTCCTAGTGCTAGGATCTTCCTGCCTCCATGTAAACAGCTCCTTAAACAGTCTGTGAATAAACATGTGTACATGTAAAGATCAGAACATAACACAGGGTGCTATGCATCATTAATTTGTCAAGAAAATTTGGTTTATCAACAGAGTTGATAATGTCATTTGACCAGCGTACAGGGATTCGATTAGCTGACATTTCGAGCGTTAACCCTTCGTTGGACAGAGTGAATCCAAATTGGGATTCGCTCCGACAAAGGGCTAACACTCAAAACGTCAGCTAATCGAATCCCCATACGGTGGTCAATTTACATTATCAACTCTGTTGATAAACCAAATTTTCATGTTTCACTTCCCACCGACGCAGCACCACAGTTTCTTTACAAACTAATCCCCTTTATTAATATATCAAAAAGTCTTTATTGTTGTGAGGGGGCCTTCACCCTTCCTTGCTGGGATTATAAAGCACTATTAAACTTGATATTTTTAAGTATGGCAAGACCATAGGAAACAATGAGAACAGCTTAACAACCAACCTATGACACAAGTTTTTGAACTCAGACAAAATATATTTAGTACAGCCAGCATCATACTGTTGATCCTCTTTTAGAATGTTTGGTTTCGTCAACTTAGTTGATGAAGGACTTCCATTTGAAAAGTCAGCAGGTTTAGGAGGCAGGATGGCCGAGCGGTTAGGGCACTAGATTTCAATGTGGTTGCCCCGGGTTCAAATCCCTTTCTGGCTGCTAGCTGGTGTTGTTCTGAGAAGTCCCTGGTTGAACTTCTCAGTCATCCTTGTAAATAGCCAACTAGTTTGCCTCCTTCCAGTTGGGATTCTTGTCATGTTATGTTTAGGGAGCAGGGTAGGCGTAGTGGTGAAAGTGCTCGCCTTCCACAAATGTGGCCCGAGTTTGATTCCCGGATTCGGCATCATAAGTGGGCTGAGTTTGTTGGTTCTCTACTCCGCTCCGAGAGGTTTTCCTCTGGGCACTCCAGTTTTTCCCCCTCCCCCAAAACCCACATTTGATTTGATTTGATTTATTTAGAGTTGATTTGATTTAGTCTCCCCAATTAGTAGAGCATCTGTGCTTGGCTAAATAGATTTGAGACTTAAATAATAATAATAATTATTATTATTATTATTATTATTATTATTATTATTATTATTATTATTATTATTATCTCAGTCAACAGAGCCAAACTTTCATATCCACTCCCCCATCAACAAGGCACTGCAGTTTCTTTAGCCAATAACCCACACACATTTGTTTACTTTGAAATGATGATCATCATCATCACTTAAGATGAACATCATCATTATTGCCGTCAACATCATCATCATCATCATCATCATCTCGTTCTTCTTCTTTACAATCATCATCGTCATTGCCTTCCTCATCATCATTGTCATCATCATCAAAATCAGTAAAGCCAATGAGGCATCACATTAAATGGTGGCACTCCATTCAGTGTGAGACTTGTTTTGACTTGTTTTGTTTTTGTTTCCAGGTGGGGCGATCTGTTGATGAAACTCTGCGTTTGGTTCAGGCCTTCCAGTATACTGACAAACACGGTGAAGTGTGTCCGGCTGGCTGGAAACCTGGTAAAGAGACGATCATTCCAGACCCAACAGAAAAGAAGAAATACTTTGCCAAACAAGCAGAAAAAGGGGAGGAAACAGAGAAATAAAAATAATAAAATATGAAGAAACCGTCAGCTTGAAAAGGTTGTAAAATAGGCAGCCTAACAATTTGTTCTGATCTACTGCATGCAATTTACCTTTACCAAAAGATTTGCAAAGTAAAATGCAGGGACCACAGAGGGGGAGGGGCAATTCTTTTTTATTGGATTGACTTTTTAGGGCTCCAGATGACATAGCCTTAACGGCTGCAAAGGAGGCTGCAGATGACTTGGAATATGTTTGAATTTTATCACTTGAACTTGGCAACGTTTTAGCCCCACTGCTTTAAAAATAATGGTCTCTGTGATCCCTGAAATGGTTGTTTGGTAGGAACATTTTTCACGTTACTTGAGTCACAAACCTGAATTTTTCAAAACTGCTTTGGAATTCACTGTTGTCAGCTTTGTGAGAAGTGTACCTTGGAATGTACCTGGAAACTTGAAGAGTTGCAGCATCTTTGCACAAGAAATAAAATTTCAGCTTCCAGGGTAATGTGTGTTACAGTTTTTGCAGTCCTTGCTGTCAACTGTCCAGAGTAACCTGCAGGGTTTTATTTTGGTTTACCAACACTTAACACTTTCGGCTTGGATAACACTCTGCACATTTCATGCTCCCTGTATTTTATGATACCACTTGGAGAATTTGTTTACAAAGCAGCAGTTTATATTTGCTGTCCATTTTCTTTTCCTGGATCAAGTGATGAGATTGAAAAGAGACATAATAATCAGTGGTTGTTGTATTGGGACTGGAAGAGTTCAGGGAGGCAGTAAAGCATCATCGAGGCATTGACTCTTAACCACGCTCCGCAAACACTGTGATCCCATAAGCTCTCTTTCTTTGTCCTCACACCATAATGGAGCCAGGAAGGCGGCCACAAGCCTTAAGAAGGGGAGAGAAATAAAAAAAAAAGAAAAAAATAGAAGGGGAAATAAAATGAAAGAGGAAGAAACCTCTGACACAATGGGGTATTCCACAAGGAACATTTTTCCTTTACCTGTTGGTAAAGCATTTTGCGGTGGCGGGGAGGGGGGTGGCTTCAATACGAGGACACTGCTCATTAGATTTCCTCATCACAGTGCCTTCAGATACTTCCAGACTTTTTGGTAAGGTAGAAGGCAGAAAATTTTTTTGTAAGGTAGAAACGAGTCAACTTCGCTTCTGTCCTTACTGTAAAATCAACCGCCCTTTATTATCATGTTTCACTTTCAGAATCGTATAAATGAAAGAAAACATCCTCGTCTTTTAGTGCGTGGACGTCGCGAAAGGTGCGTGTGAGAGCGACGGAAGAAGGCCAATGGAATCGGGTGTGCGCGAGAAGCGAGGGTAGAGGGGTGGGATGTCAGGCGCGTGCGTGAAGCGAGAGACCAGAGGAATCTGTAGCCAATCTCGTTCCCAGAGCCCACCTTCCCCAATAAGGAAAACGTGGACTCTGGGAACGACATTGATCTGTAGCGTGCGTGAAGCGAGGGAAATGGTGAATCGTGTACGCGCGTGAATCAAGGACCAACTTCCATGTTACCTTTCGGTCTTGCTGTATTGCGTGACTATATGACTTAACATAACAGACTTTGACATTCAGCTCTTGTACAGAGCTCTGCAAACGCCGGAACAAGGAACAAAAATGGTAAGTGCCCCTCTCCTTTAGAAGTTGAAAATGTAAAATCTCGAAGCTAATAACACCGGAATAACAAAAGCATTCAGTAGGCAACGCGATGTTTCTGAATGAGGATAACGTAGCCTGCGTGCAGACGTCTCCTATTTCCTTTGTTGCACGCGGCAAAGGAAATACGAGACGTCTGTACGCGGGCTAGGATAACGTGGCTCTCACTGAGTCTCGATCCTTGTTCATGCTTGTTTATTTAGCAAAGTATAATTCTAAACGTATGTTTATCTTTACGTAATGAAGTATTTCTAACTGAGAGTGTCACACCAGATCTCATTCCAACGCTTCGCAGTGAAACCGAAGACTAGACAGTCATACTAGCTAGATTCCAGTTCGGCCAGAGAGGCGAACTAATTGGAGTTAAGCTTTGCCTCTTCGATTTATAGCCAGTCGTCGACAGGGGTGGCATAGTGGTATGGTATAGCCAATAATTATAGGTGAGCTGACAGCCAAAATTGTATAGTTCAGTAACGATATATTTATGGGAATGAAGTATTAAAGCTTAAGCTTTAGGTTGTAACTTTGCAATGATCGACATAAACACTTTTTTGCACAGTTGAAGAAAGTGTTAACGCTACGACAGAACAGCAAACGGGGAACGTTTTAAACAGTTCATTATGAATCATTCGAATCTTTCTACTTTAATAGTAGAAATGCAGATTCGAAGTCTTTGGAACTGTATGTCACGCCATATGCTCGGTTATTATCAAAGGTAGCTGGCCGATGAGATCACAGCCGGTGATCACAGCATGTGCAAAAAGTAATTGTGGCCCAAATTTTTGAGTAAATAAAGTATGCTGAACAGGAAAATTGCAAAAACAAAATTTATTTCTAGCCTGTAACTGTACCGTGAACCGCGTTGGCATTAACTTTATTGCAAAGTCATCACGACGGAACAAATATACGAGATTAGGCCACGATAGATTTGCATTGAATTTTTGATAATCAAGGGCAATTCAACAAAGCAAGAAATGGCTTAGTTTCTAAATTTATAAGAGGGAGAAAACACAGGTTTAAGTAAAAATCGCTGTTTT
The DNA here is from genome assembly GCA_016490735.1 of Pachyseris speciosa. NCBI lineage: Eukaryota > Metazoa > Cnidaria > Anthozoa > Scleractinia > Pachyseridae > Pachyseris > Pachyseris speciosa. The sequence goes on along the minus strand of JAEMWC010000058.1, from coordinate 598,508 downwards.
TTTATCTACCACACACTGTTCGAAAAGAATAGGGAAGTTCCCGGTGTGGTGATCTATCTCTCATCTTATATTTGGTTTGGTAAATGCTCGGAAATATTAGCTGTATAAACTACTCTAAAATCTGAGGGTAAATAAAGTATATGTATGTCTGAGGCAAGGCACTGACACGTCATCAAGTTCTATTGCGCCCGATGATCTAACTTTTTACAGCTATCGCCGATCGCTTGCTCACGAGAAAAGCACATAAAATGATAAGTAAATAAATCTGACTTCATTGCCTTCAGATAAGAACCGCTTGAACACGTGACCAGCATTGTAAAACAACGTGAGCAAACTGTTTGGACAAATTTTAAACTAGCATTCTTTTCTTGCGTACGTAGTCTGCAGTCCAAATATTCTATATTTCATATTTTATATTGACCGGTTCGGGGAACTTAAACTAATCAAACAGAATCAGACTGGCCGATGGTTGAACGGAATCGACTGGGCTTTAAACTCATTAGAAATATTAATTTGAAAGGCAGTGCACTTATGAAGTCAATGTTTTACTCTAAAGGCCTCTGATTCCGTGAAATTTCACACTGGAGCAGTGATGCCAGTCATCGGTTTGGGGTAGGTGTCTTGGAATTTTCATGATCAGCTGAATGCTTCTGCATGCATGTATCAACTAGTTTGTCTTTATCATTGTGTAAGCCTTAAAGGAGCACTGTCACCGGGATTTTTGCTGTTTTTGGTTCAGTTCTGCCAAATTTACTGCCTTTTACCTGTTATCGTGCAAAAAATGCTTCTACAGAATCAGCAAGATGAATTCCAATGAAATTTTAGCAGGAAGAGCTAACCATAATAATTTTTTTGGTGATTTTTCAATGCATAGCTTGAAATTTTGAAAAAACTGGCAATTTTTTTCAAATTTCAATCCATTTCCATCCTCGTCATCTTACATGGAATACAGAAGTTTATGGTGTCAATGCAGTACCACAGTGTTTGGCAACAAAACTAGACCATTATTTTAAGGTTTCCACTGATGCATTGGCAGTTTTAAGCTTTTTAAAGTGATGGTACAATAGCGTGACACTGCCCCTTTAAGTTGGGGGAAAGCATGATGAATATTTAATAAATGCTAAGGGAGGCAGAGAGGTGGTAAGAAGAAAAACTGACCGTAACTGCAAGAAAAACGGGAGAAAGGGGAAGTGAACAGAACTTGTATTGTTAATCAATAGGATGTGGGAAAGCGTTTCAAAAATCAGTTGTCAATAGGTTAAGTTTAAAGCGCAGGAATGGCAAAGAAATGGGATTTAGCTTGAGTAGGGGATGTAGCCCTGCAGAGAGAAGAAAAAAACTTAATTGAATAGGGTTGTAATAACACTTACATGTATTGACCGGTTGAAAAGAAGAAATAATAAGCAGCTTTAAAGCAAGTCAGTCCTGTAATAGTAGCAAACTCTGTGTTCATTAAAAAGCAGCGAAATGTAAACCAGCTTATAATTAGAAATGTATCATCTTGATTAACCTTCACAGGACATGGAAGTCTGCTAAAGGAGAAGTAGGAAAAGCAGTAAAGCTTGCTCTGCAGTATGGCTATCGACATATTGATTGTGCACATATTTACCAAAATGAGGCTGAAATTGGAGAGGCATTAACTGAAGTATTTAAAGAAGGAAAGCTGAAGCGTGAAGACATCTTTATCACATCAAAACTTTGGTAAAGAGCTACGTTTTTTTGTATTTCTTCTTTTTTATTTCTTCGTCTACCACTTCTTCCTTTTCCTCAAAATTGGACAGTATATCAATATTTTTTCACCTCGCATTGCAATAAGGGGCGAAGGCGGAAAGTTAACTGGGTAACCAGCTTGAACGTAAAAATTGCTGTCTGCTTGTATCGCTATAGAGATGCAAGAAGCCCCAAAGACTAGATTTTGTTAGCTCCTGTAGCCACTTTGTATCTCTGTTCCTACCAGAGAAAAGGGTGATTCCAGTGTTTTTTCGTAATCGGGCAGAAAACAGAGATATTTCAGAATCATGGCTGTTTGAGCCCCTATCTTTTGTCCAATCCCTTTTATTTCAAGAGTTGCGCGTTTGTTCCTCTTTGTGTACTCAGTATTGTAGTAAGCTGTACACGAGTTTTTAGTTTTCTTTTCCTTTGTCTCCATTTTAGGTCGTATAGCCACGCCCCTAAAGATGTTCTTCCCGCATGTCAGAAGACGCTGAAAGATCTACAAACAGACTACCTGGATCTATATCTGGTATACAACAACAACTTGAATAATGTGACAATTTTCAACAAAATAAAATGCTAAGCTTACCCTTGGATCCTAAGTACTCCGGTAGTGGGGGAGGGCGGACGTAAATGGTCTAAAAGGTTACAGGGATGCTCTTCGGAAAATTGAATTAATTATCTTAAGGCCCTGGCAAACAACGACACATTGTTGGGGACACATTGTTGCTCATGATGTTTCTTGGGTGAGCAAAAGAACGGGATACAAAACAAATGTTGTGTTTCCATGCTGCGCAAACTGGGAAACATTTGTTGCGGACACAAAATGTTTCTGAAAAAAATCAGAAACGTTTTGTGCGTCTCGGACACAAATTTTCAGTCCGCAACAAATGTTGCGTTCGCGGGCAAACAGGGAAAAATTGTGTCCGCAACAATGTGTCCTTGTTTGCCAGGGCCTTTGATGGAGACCAACGTACACTGTAGGTGTGGCTGAACTTTTTGTTTTCCCGCGCTCAGTCTCCTGGGTATGAGATAAGTTACTATCCCTTTGTATCCTAACCAAGTCGTTGTTATGCTTTTTCAACCGAGAAATAATGTCGTTTTTTTTTTCTTCCAGATCCATATACCCCTAGCGTTCACAAAAGACGCACCTCTGAGGCCCCAGTGCGTAGCTGATGGGGTCCTGGGCTATTCACCGGAGCGTATTGCAAAGACCTGGCAGGTGATGACTTTAACAAATGATTCAGCTGTGTTCAATATTCGTTTCATTGCTCAGTATTTGTGTCGCTTTTCACCCACCTCGATTAAGCTTCTCTGCTTGCGGGTGGAAGCTAAAAAAAACTTGTAAACTCTTTGTTGCTTGTATATAAATATTTTCCTTTGTTGTAGTTGTTTTTGTAGCTCTTGTGGGAGCCATGATAAATTGCTTCAACGGAAAGTAGCCTTTCTCTTTTTCTTTCAACAATGTTAAACTTTCCGGCCTAAGTTCCCGCGTTTTTCCTAACGAGAAATTCAAAGTATTAATCTGCTGCTATGTTTTGTTGGCAGGCCATGGAGAAGCTGGTAGATCAAGGTCTGTGTAAAGCCATTGGAATCTCCAACTTCACCATCAAGAAGACAACAGCTCTTTTGGAAACTGCTAAAATAGTTCCAGCTTGTAACCAAGGTATTAATGAAATAGGTTTTATTTTCACTCAATAAGCTAGAATCACCGTCGGAAGGTAATATGCTGTACAATTAAAAATGCACATTGTAGGGAGGCTATGTCACTTAACAAGAGAAACGTTTTTGAAAGGGAGTCGGATGTGTAGCTACCGCAAGAAAATGTGTTTATTTTTTATCGATCGCAATTTAATGTTTACGATAGAAAGCTTTTACGTAGGTTTTTTACAATAGAATTGTTTTAATGCTTTCCCTTGTAGAAGAGTCTAGAACCTTCTAGCAAAGACGCATAAGCAATGATTTTGCACCATAGTTGTAAGTGCCATGTAGTTTTTACACGACCTGACAGCGATCGCGACATCTTTTACGAAGCAAAAGCGCAAGTAACTTACGTTTTCAGATAGTTGTCGCAAGCAAGCCAAGTCTACGCTGAGTTTTTCTCTGTAGGAACCAACCAAACATCACTGTACAGGAGGGGGTGCACCATGCTTTACTTCAGCACCAATAAACCACATAGCGTTTTTGGCAGAATACAAGTCATATTAGAAAGCCGCAGGTCATCTAGGATGAGGGGGGGGGGGGGTGCGCGCACCTCTCTGCACCCTTCCCCTAGATCCCCCCCTGCGGTATCCACTCGGACCTGACTATAGCTTGATGAACGGAACTCTGACAAACCTCTTAGTGAGTTAAGTCTTAGTATGTTCCTCATCAATGAGCGTAGACTAACTCTTTGCTTTTACCTTTCCAGTGGAACTTCATCCATACCTTCCTCAACCAGCATTAAAGAAATTTAGTAACAGCAAAGGTAACTCTCATTTTGTTTCTCCTTGTACTTTGCCTTACTGTCAGAACATGGGTATCGATGCATTCACTCCTGTACAGGTTTCCTTTTCTTAGCATTTTCCATGAGGCGTTTTCCAAGGTAAACGTCACCAAAGAGAACGTATTAGCAAAAGTCTTCAACTGCAATATTTTTCTTTGTTCGCTCAGGGCAATTTATAATGGACATACCGGTGTAAATTGCAAGCAGCACCCCAACAATAGCAGCAGCAACCCTCAATCAAAAGCTTTTCTGTTAGGTTCTTAGAAGATTGGCAGATGTAGGTCTTAATTTTTGGCTTAAATAGTGTTTCGAGGTACTTTAAGTCGGTTTTATTGTCGAACCCAACCAATTGTGAATCACGGTCACGAGTAATAGTTCGTCTCCGAAGGGAAGGGCCCAAGAAACGATCCTTTCTAAAATGCAAGCGCGTCCGGGTTGGGCCTTAGGCATTTTTTTTCTTTTTTCTTTTTCTTTTTTTTTTTTTTTTTTTTTGCGCAAGGCATCTGAACATTTTCTTCATTTCAGGCATTGTATTAACTGCTTATTCGCCCCTGGGGTCACCTGATCGACCACACCCAAACAAGGCGGCCGCCCCTGTTCTACTGAATGACCCAGTGCTGAAGAAAATCGCTGACAAACACAAGACAACCGTTGCACTGGTAAGTGACAGTGGGCCTTTAAGTGGGTTCACAATTGCCAGTAAAACACTTGTGTAACACAATAGAGTGTGGATATGCGATGTTGTCCTTTGTCCTAAAGAGGGTCTTAAAATAAAGGGCGTTGTCCTATATACTGTAGGTATTTAAGGTTATTTTTGTCCTAAACAGGGTCAGGGTTGCTACGGGCTACGGGCTACTAGCCTGTGAACAGTAGGCTGTACAATAGGGCACTGGACAAGCGAAGAGAGCGGCGAGGCAAGAAACATCAACGACCCGAGCGAGGCCTGGAGAGGGGTCTTCGCTCGGCTCACCGACTTTGTTCTCTTCCCGATAAGCAGCTCGTTAACGAGCTAGTATGTGACAGAGAAGGCGATTCGCAGGTTGAACACTACAAGAATCGCAAATTCCGCAAGCTTAGCTCTTGTGTAGTCGTATAGTACCTCACTCAAGAAACAACCCAACCAGTTCTATAATCACAGAGACAAGTCTACACAAATGTTTCCGTGGTAGTTTTAATTAAGTAGCCTTTACCGGTTATGGCTCAAGCTTGAACAGGATCTTAATAATGTAGGTTACAATTTAGTCTTCACGATGATTGTAATTTGTTACTGCGCTGTGATATACTGAAGCCCTTCAAGCGTTTAAACAGTAGGGACTGAGTAAAAAAATTATAATGATTAAAATATTTTAATTACTAGGAAAAGCCGAGTAAACGTTTCCTCGCACTTTGAAGACCATTTTCTCGGTGAACGCCTGGATTAGAGCGGGGCTAAGAGACTTCTGAATAACACATTCTTCTCATTTCCCAATCAGGTTGCCCTCGCATGGGGAATAAAGTTTGGGACTCCAGTTCTTCCAAAAGCTGTCTCTGAGAACCACATTAAAGAAAACCTGGAAGCCATAAATGTTAAACTGGATGAAGATGACATGAAGGCGATTGAAAATATCGGAGTTCGATATCGCTATATCAAAATGAACTGGATGTTCAAACCGGAAGAGATACCCAAAGATCTCTGGGACGGAGAGGATTGAAAACTGATCTAAGAATTGACTCATTAAAATTGACTAACCACGAATAGCATTTAACTGGTGCTTTTCATGTCTGGTTTGCTGCCCGTATTTACTTTTCTTGCCCGCTTACCAAATTCCTTCTTTCCTTCTCTTCTTTTCAAATCGTTTTTCATCTTTACCCTTTAAATCCTTCTTTATTCTGTCTTATATTTTTTAGTGCCACTGACTTGTTGATAATCGCTACGAGACTCATTAGGCTTGAGCTTTCATGGCCACGCGCGGTATCTTATTCTGCCTCCCCCCCTCCCCCCTAAGGAAGGAAAAAATGGTATTTTCAGCTAAGGATGGCTTCATTTGTTCATCTACCAGAACTCCTCGCGTTTTGCTTTTTAGGGCCATTTACACAAACGAAATTAATCAGACGCCTTATTTAATCTTTAAGCGGCATTAACTCGAGCACGAGTCCCCGTTTTTATCGTCGGAAAATAATTAGCACAATAGTTAAAAAAAAACGATAATTGAAGCGGGAGCAGATTCAGAACCACCTTAAACTTTTCGACAAGTTGCATTGCAAGATGCAAGAACCTCCTTGTGCTTCTTGTAAAGATTACGGCAAATACAACAACAACAAAAAGTGCGAGACATGGTCATTTGAGGGTACAGATGTATGTTAACACAGGAAAAATTGTGCTGCAACAAGATTACGACGCAAAGTTTCCCACCGTAAAAACGCCTTTACTCTATTTTATCCTTTACTTTTAAGTAATAAATTCACAATTACTAACTATTGTCACAATATTTTTAAATCTTTGTAAAACTGAAAGAAAAAAATCGGCCTTTAATTTCTTTTACCTTTTCAGTGACTATACCGAACATATCGATAAAATCGTTGATTTGGACGATTGCTATTGCTAGCTATTGTCAAAACATTTCAACTAAAAAGTGCTTGTCTCGAACACACTGCCCCAGAGAACTGAACTGACACTCCCTTATTAACAACCTGACCGCTCTTGTTGCGACTTTTCTTCATTCGGATTTTTTTAATCACTCTTCACCATCCCAGTGATCCTCAGGAACTTCCTCCGGTCTGTACATAAACGTTTGTTTCGTATATCGGTGACGTATTCTGATGTTTTCAATCGCCTCCATGTCGTCATCGTCTAGTTTAACATTCATGGCTTCCAGGTTTTCTCTGATGTGATTCTCAGAGGCAGCTTTTGGAAGGACTGGAGTCCGACGCTTTATTCCCCATGCTAGGGCAACCTATCGAAAACAAAAAGGTCAGAAAAATGATGATGGTAAAGATGCTGATGCTGAAAATGATGATGAAAATGATGGTAATGATGATGATGATGATAATGACGACGACGACGACGACGATGATGATGATGATGATGATGATGATGATGATGTTGATGATGATGTGGTGGTGGTGGTGATGATGATGATTTCCCCTGTGTTGTGTTTATTGTTATTATTATGATGATTATAATGACAATAATGGTGATGATGATGACATTGTGTGTAAGGTCAGACAGCAATAAGAAATGACTGGAAGGTTTGAAACCCAGTCGAGTTTGAATTTTTTCAGATTTACTTTCTCAACTGCTTATCAAGTTGATTTAATCACAGCTGGGAGAATCACCTCCAAAACTCAGTAGACCAATACCAATCAATCAAACACAAAGACAACCTCTCTCGCTCCAGGGGGCGGGAAGAGGAAAGACCCTGGGAACGAGGTTGACACAAAGAGTAATTCTCTTCGGGGTTGCTTTGCTCTTTTACAGGCTAAATAATGGAAGGATATTGGACAGAAAGGACTCACCAGAGCGATGGTGGTGTTGTGCTTACCAGCAATCTTTTGCAGCACGGGGTTGTTCAGCACGATCGGTTCATCTTTCTTGTTAGAAGCTGGTCGGTCAGGTGACCCCAGTGGAGAATATGCTGTAACTACAATCCCTGTATTGGAAAAAAGGATTAAGTTAAAGTAAACTGGTATGGAGAGAAGCTAGTCTAGCTGGAGGCATTTGTTTATACCAAGTAAAAAGACAATGACTCCAAAGCCATTTGGTCCAAAACAGGCCAAAATGAATTCTTGAAAACGATAATCAGCTGACGGCGACAATCAACCTAAAATCTTGTGTATGATATATTCGAAGACTGAAAAGTGCTTAAAACAAAGCGAGTTCATAATATATGATAGGTGAAAATATTGCGCTGATGGCCCCCATGCACCCAAGAATACATCTAACATCAGTGTGACACACTTTACATTTGACTCACCTTTGCTATCACTGAACTGTAGCAGCTCTGGCTGAGGTAAATATGGGTGCAGTTCCACTAAGAAGAAAAAAAAGAGATCAGTTTAACACAAATACCACTGGAACTCCAATAGTAATCATATTTCAAATAATATTCTTAGACAACAAGAAATCCATTGAAACTGTTTGTATCTAATAGTTTTGGGAGCCAAAGTACCACCTTGATTTGCGCACAGGTAGCCAACATTATCTACCCAAGGTTGCAGATGAGTAAAAAACTAATTTGTTGAGTAATTTATTTAAGACAAATACCTGGTAAAAGTTTAATTTAACTACTATCGCTGACCAATACTGTACCAATGCTGATGACCTGCATGGGATCTAGCCTATGGAATAGTTCTTCAGCAACAGCATACCGTTAAGAGACGTCTCTTGCAATTATCTGCAATAATTATTTCAGGAGTATTCTTTAATGCTACAGTACTTCATATAATTCGAGAGGTATACACCTTTTTCCAAAATGGCCTCCAATTTATTATTCTTTTGTTTGCATGTTAATTAGCCCTCTTTGCCTCGTCAGCATGTACAAAATACAAAAGAATTTTGAAGTGAAAATGAGGCAAAGAGGGCTAATGAACATGCAAACAAAAGAAAAACAAATTGGCCGCCATTTTGGAATAAGGTGTATTAGAGAGGCAGAGGTGCATGTGGCTAATACCACAAGCCGGCACTATCTTGGCAGTTTTCAGAAGAGATTTTGTCTTCTTGATGGTGAAGTTGGAGATTCCAATGGCTTTACAAAGACCTTGCTCTACCAGCTTCTCCATGGCCTTCAATGTAAAAACAGTGCATCAACTTGATTAACAAAATTAATTTCCAAAAAGGGAAGATAAGATCATCACACAGGACGTCTGATAATTCACGAAAACAATTGGAGAAGCAGCATGGCATTGATGGCAAATTTCGCGGCATTGCAAGGGAGGAGAGGCCTATTGCGAGGAAAATTGAGCAATTTTTCTTTGATCTTATTTTACCTCGTCACTCACACAAAATATATACAGTGTAATGAGCGCCTAGCAAGTCTATCTGAATTTTAATGCAAAACGTCGATGCCTTTACTCAAGAAGTAAGTATAAAATCGGACACAATGTGAGAAAAAAATTAAAAAATCTTATAGGGTGCTTTCTCAGACCCTCTGGCATTTAATTTATAAATTTGAGATTAGGATCTAACTTTCCCAATCTAAAGTCTTGATCTTACTGTTGCTTTTTATTCAGTTTGCGAAAACCATCCAAAACACAATTTAAAAGTGAATGTACTTTGTAATGTGTTTACAAAATTAATTTAATTAACTTTGGTCGTGTTAAAATATATTAAGTTCTCATATATATATATATTTAGCCAAGCCTAAAAGCGGAGCTACACGATTATTGTTTTTTTCCTGGCATCGAGCAACTTTGCATGCCTTTCCTTGGGCCAATTTTGTGACCAAAAAATTGAGCAGCGGTATTGAAAACGATGAGTTTTACGATCTAGATGAACTATTCGATGGTAAAAGTTTGGAATAAAAACAAAAAATATACATTCTTGAGCCCAAACTACTTCAGATGAAAGCGTAAAGGAATTCAAAGCGGATCAAAAACAAAACATTGTAAGAAAACAAAGTATGACGCATATCATTGTTCGAAGATTCTTGGAGAAGGTGGAGAAATTAGACAGTAACAAACATAAATTGTACTAAGCTAGAATAATTGCTAAGCAATTTTGACGTAAAGGTCCGGAAAAAAGACGAAAAGGAGTACGAACATGATAGTTTAGATCAGTCAACAGGATTTGACCGCGGTTCAAAAACCACAAAACACTACAAGAAAACAAAGTACGATGCGCACGTTTCTTCGAAGATTCTTGGAGAAGCTGGAGAAATCAGTTAGACAAGTAACAAACATATCTCGCAGTTAGTTAGAAAACTGCTAAGCAACTTTGACATATTATTAAGCTTAAATGTCCGAAGAAAAGACAAAAAGGAATCTGGAACCTTCCCCGGCTCCAGTGAAATTAAGATTAGGTAGGCTTCTATTTCGAATTATTTCTCTTTTGTATGTTAATAACTAGATAATTTTATGATTGTAATGATATTGATTCATTTCATATATCATTCACATATATTGTTTTAACTATCATAAATTAACAACTTATTGTTAACAACTTTTGAGACATGCACTTGCATTTGATCGGCTTTCCCCCTCCCCCGGCCCCTCGAGTTTGAATTCTGTGTTCAATAAAATTAAAGCTTTTAATGCACATACGGCAGTTTGTCATTTCTTTTTTCCGATTTCCTTCCAAAATGCGGAAAAGGCACAGATTTATCTCGAGTGAGTCTTTCACATTGTCGTACATGGAGGGGAGGACGTATGTACGTATGGTCGGTTGGTCGGTCGTACGGTGGCCAAAACCAAATTTTCTCGCACAGCCGGGTTACCATATTTTCTTACCCATGGTGCTCCGCGCGCGCTACTAACAATTTCATGAGCCAATTGGTGACGATTGGTGACTGCTTTCTGACAACGTTTTCCGACTACCATCACCAGACTCCCTGATCTCTCTGCACACCCAAGGCCTTGCTGCTCATTTTTAGAGGTATGGCCCTCAAAATGAACTTCGATGAAAATGTCGTGTTTTGAACGGTTTTCAAAGGGACGTTTTCAGAGGTAAGAATATTGCTAATATTTGTCCAGTTTTCAAATAAAGCGCAAAAGAGTTAATGTTTTGTCATGTTGGTGTTTATCCTACGAATGTCATGGAATTACGCGGAAATGAGCAAACTACTCGATTGTATGGGTGATTTTAAGCCTTAAGTGAATTTCTTGAAATCGCGACCTCTTAAAATATCAGAAGCCCTGATCACAATAATTGACAGAATTAGTAACTATACCATTATGCAGTTGCAAAAAGGAAGCCAGACACCAGAATTTAGGCAGATTTTAACGGATCAGCCTAATTCACACTGCGGAGGTCTTAAATTAAGAACGGTGTCTGCCAAAACGTCAGCCTACGAATTCAATATCTTACCTGCCATGTCTTAGCCATTCTGTCTGGTGAATAACCAAGAACTCCATCGGCTACACAATGTGGAAAAGTGGCGTCTTTTTTGAAAGGATTTAGAATATGGATCTGTCGAGGGAACAATAACTGACTTGAATAATTATGGTCGTGATTATAATCTCAAACCGTTTTATCCAAAATACAGTCCCAAACATTAAACAAACCACCAGACCACCTTGCTTAGAAGGCTTTTGAATTTTCTTATGATTAAGGAGCATTTGGTTGTAATTGGTAACCCTGGCCAGATAATTCATCTCAGTCTTTTCATGTAATGCTGTACATGTGTATACGAGTATCAACTTAAAGGAGCTCGGTCACGGTCTTTGGATTTTGAAAAGTTTAGCCTCAATTTTTCCTAAAGGTCATTTGTAATTCTGTTTCAATCTTCTCCATCCTTCACCATCCTTGCCATATTTGCATTTTTTCTTGTCTCTTTGGTGCTTGTCTTCCCTGACAAAGTGTCATTTCACTGTTTCCTATTATTTAAATGCATTTTTGATGCCAAAATATCCTAACCGAGCTCCTTTAAGCAAGATCGGAACTATAAAATCTTGAGGACCCTTGAGCAGTGCAAGTGTAACAGAGGAGAGGCAAATCTGAATATATATAACTAGTAAGTGCTAATGTTTTATTGACCTACATCTATCTTAATACTTCACAACAGCCTGTTCAGCAAGTCAGTGCTGTCAGGGTCAGGGCTGTATGTAGCATTTAAATGCACTCCTGTCTGACTCGTCTGACCTTTTTGCATCCTGTATTTTAACATTGTTGTAGCGTCCCTAATATTATACATATCTATGGCTATTTATTAATATTAGTATAACTATTGTTATTTTTTAGTATTAATGTAAATTTTACAGATGAAGAGCCACCTTTCAGTGGAAATACTGTTATAAAGTCATTATTATTGTTATATTATTATTATTATTATTATTATTATTATTATTATTATTATGTAACACTGCAAAGGCCTTACCTAGGCGTGCATATAAAAATTAAATAAATAGACAGAAAAAAAATTAAGGAATAATTAAATCAATGAATAATTAAAGTGATAAATCAATATTAACTATTAAATATAAAGTTATGTGGTGGTGTGTGCCACGCACAATTAGAGATTGGAATAATCTACCACATAATGTTGTAGAAACTGCGGACGACACTAAGTTCCGCAAATTATTGCTATTTACGTTTCTCTAGGAATCCGCTGACCCGAGATGAAAATAATACCATTCATTTAATGAACGAGGTTACATCAAATAAATATATGAAGTGAAGTGAACTGCGAAGATCACTCAGACACATATTCATTCTTTAATTCGCAGTTCAATTATGTGATATTTCATACATATTCTCTCTCACACACTGGAGTTAATTAGAGTTTAGTTCAATTTGTCTTGGTAGTCAGCGTCGAAATACATTAGTGAAGGCGTAGACAGTGTAATATTATAAAACAAAAACAACAACTGGAACAAAAATAGTGGGGTCACACAACAGAACAATGTCTTTCCTTGTTCTTTTACTCATTTTGTAAATTTGCTTTCGCCAATTGCCACATTTATTCTACATCTAGCCATAGAGCACAAAACTCGCATCTTGAAAACTTTGACCCCTTAAGATTTACAGCCAGTAACACACATTGAAAAACAGGGCAGTTAATAAGTGTGACCCCAGGAAAGGATATAGCATTTTGCCAGTATTCACCAGAGTTTTGATGTGATGAAGATATCTTCACGTTTCACTTTTGCCTCATTAAAGACTTCAGTAAGTGTTTCACCAATTTCAACCTCGTTTGCATAGATGTGCGCGCAATCAATGTGTTTGTATCCATACTGTAAAGCGAGTTTCACAGCTCTGTCCACCTCACCCTTCCTAGAAATTTGCCATGTCCTGCAAGCAGAAAAACGATTATCAAACTAATTAAATGGAAAATAACATTTCATACTCGTAATTTAATGCTGCTTTCACTAGCGACGGAGTCTGAGTCATAATCAGAAGTGTGGAGCGTTATGTTCTAGCGAAAATAAAAGCGATGGGGTCGGAAGCGAGATACTGATTCCGTTATGACTCCATCGCTTATGATCTAGTGAAAACTAGATTGTCGGAGGGCGCTTTCCTTAGAACAAAAATCACCGGGACAAATTTTCGGAATCAGTTTTCGCTGGTCGAATAGAACGCGTCCGACGATGTCCAGATTTCGAGGTCACGTGCATTGACATGCTGGATATGCTCCGCTTTATATTAGTTTTAATGCTTGTCCATGTGAGCTCACGCTCG
>JAEMWC010000058.1:535000-572500 GCA_016490735.1 Pachyseris speciosa | reverse complement strand
TTGGAATACCAATGGGCACTAACAGCGCACCTTTGCTAGCTGATCTGTTCCTTCACACCTTTGAGTATGATTTCATGCTTAGAACATTGAAACGAGATAAAACCATAGCCGTCCAATTTAGCAACACCTTTCGATACATTGATGATTTATTCAGCGTCAACAATGAGAATTTCGGAAATTACATCAGCGCTATTTACCCGTCGGAACTGGAACTAAAGGACACTACCTTGACATCAAATGAAGTTTGTTATCTAGACGCAAGAATTAGGAATGGTGATAACAACACTCCTTTTCATCTCAGTGTCTACGATAAGAGGGATGACTTCTCATTTCGGATTGTCAATTTTCCTCATATGGACAGCAACATTCCCGCCAATCCGGCCTATGGTGTTTTCATATCTCAATTAGTGAGATATGCTAGACTTTGCACATCGAAACTGGATTTTATTGAAAGACTTCACCGGCTTTCATCACATCTCCTTCACCAAGGCTTCAAATCTACGCTGCTTCGTAAATCCTTAACTAAATTCTTGAAACGCCACGGTGCTATCGTTGAGAAGTATGGTGCTACACTACAGGAGATGAGATTAGCAATCCAGAGATGAGATTATATCCTTTATATTATCCTGACGCCCAAATTTGAGATCCTTGTTGCTTCCATTCATTACATTTTTATGCAAATGTGCGCGCGCAATTTTCCTAAAGTTGTGCGCGCGCTTGCTTATTTAGTTTACGTGTGCTTAGTTCGTTGTTTGGTTTACGTGTGCATAGTTCGTTATTTAACGTACTCCTATTATTTTACGTTGTTTTCCTTGCTAATACGTGTTGTCAATAACTGTGCTCACAGTGTGGGTGGCTCCTCCTAAAATGTTCTGCAATTGGTATAGGATTTGATGGAGCCGAAACCAATTGTGGAATTGCACACATTTTAGGTATCCTACTGATGAACAGTTATTACACGCAGATATTTTTAGAAGCAACAATTGTTTGCGGTCTGTCACCTTTGAATTATATATCAAATAAGCAACGGATTGTAGCTGTAGTGTTCGTTTAGAAATAAACGACAGCTAGCGTGACAACAAAGATAGAGCCTTCGGTGTTGTGACCAAGCGAAATAACCCCTTATATGGAGTAGCCAGGTCGATTTGACCTCCTACCCTCCGAAAATTGCAGAAAAGGCGACCAAATCGACCGGTAGAGAAAGAGTGAAATATTATGCCTCTTGGCCCACACTTGCATCTAAATTCAAAACTCCAGCTGAAGACAAGTGAATAAAGCGTTGATGTTTTGCTTAACCACAAACTCATTCAGAAAACTATATGTCAACACCAGATCACCGGAGTGCCCGTAATAAAGAGGTTAAGTTTGCATGACTGTGCTCTCTAAGGCCCAGATTTAGCGTCCCTTGTCCGTATTAGAGAGGGTCCGTATTATAGAGGTTTCTTTTAAAGAAAATGTGAGAGTTTTCTCGGGACACAGGAAGCTTTCCGTAATAGACAGGAGGTCCTTAATAGAGAGGTGTCCGTGAGGAGATGTTCGGCTGTATAAACATCGATGGTCTACCGAAGGGTGCAGATGTCATGATAACTAAAATTTTTCGACACCGTTTTTTTCGTTGTTGTTGTGAAATAAGTTAATGATGAAATTGTTTTCTATTCCTTTAACATTGTTCAGTTTAACCACTCAGAATTTGTGTTTAATTTCAAGGAATTCAGGGCCCGCGGAGCAGTTTTGAAAGTGGGGGGGGGCTGCTCCCGCGTTTTCAAGTGAGGAGAGGGGACTGACTCTAAAAATAATTAAAACGCATATAATTTCGTTTAATTTATAAGCTTTGTCCAGCAGTTAACACATTTTACCAACTCAGAAAATCAACTGATATCCTTTTCGACACTTTTCAACTCGAGCATTTAGAGAAAGGGGTTCGGTTAGTGACCAAATAAACTTTGTTATCACACTTAACGTAATCTCTAAACGAACTTAGAGTAATCATGACTTTGCTTCATTTCTTCGCTTACTGTCACGAAATCGGATTCTCTGAATGTACCGAAATTCCTTTTTGGATTGTCGTTACGAGCAACAGATTCATTTGCCACGTCAGCGAGGCAAACTTTGTCTGTTCTGTCTTTGTGAGTGTTTAGTACTGTAAGATTACTGAACCTTTCTTGAGTCTTGTTTGAGCCTTTCTTGAGTACTCTTCAACAGTCATTTTCACAGACAACATAGAAAAATGTAAAATGCGCCTTATCCGCGCTCTAGAAGTTACCCTAAGAAAATGGTGGAACAGATACTCTCAGAAGTTAATTATGTGGGCAGAAAAGCAGCTCGAAAACAGAAACAGAGAACGCACAAGAAGCTTCTACCCTTTGTAAATGCAATTTCAACCATTCATCGTTACCATGTTTGAAAAACATACTAATGGACAAATGACATCTAATACAAGAACAACCATTACTCAGAGAGATATTCCAGGAACCTCCCTTGATTTCTTATAGAGAAGGAAAATCAAAGGCGCTTATGGCGCTTATGCTTCTCTTACATGGGCACACAGCAGGAGTCGCGTTGGTCTGTCAACCAAATTTCAATCACCAACAGAAGACTGCAATGAAGTGTATGAATTGTAAAGACATTGGTTTTAAAATTTATTCCATCAGACAGGTTAGAAAGGAACCAATCATAAATTTGGATGTTTTCCCGCGAGGTCCGCCACCTTTAGCCAATCACTATTATCCTTTGAAAGTACTTTTTCGGATATGTCTTTTACTTAGAGCGTGTTTTTTATTCACAATTCTGGAATGAGAATGGCCAGAATGTAAAATGCGCGCGTTTTTCTATTCCGCATTCCTATTCCGGAATGGAAAGAACGCCATTCCATCCATTCTGCTCCCAGGGGCAGAATGAACAGAATGTTGCGAATGAAGATCCAGGCATTCCGTACCAACCATTCTTATTCCAGAATTGTGGATAAAAAACGCGCCCTTAAAGTGGGGGGCCCCTGCCCGCTGTCCACTAATTTTCTTCTTCAAACTCCAATTTTAAACCTTCATTAACTCTTCAATATTCCCTATTTCCCTCAATTTAACTAATCCTTTGAGAAAAATTATTTCTGCCCAAATATACCCAAAAATCACCAAAAAATTCCACAAAATATCCCGCAACATTATAGCTTTGTGAGATGAGCAGAGAAACTTTTGATTACTTGAAACGCGAACGAAATATCAACGTGAATCCATGTTAAGCGCCTAAAAAACGATGTTTAGGTTAGGCCCGGTTCAGATGCCGTACTTCAGCCGAGCCGAATCGAATTGAACGATAGGCTGGCCTAAATTCATAATTAATCCTGGCTGAATTGATTCAGACGCCGAACTTTATTCTGCCGAAACACGAAATACACGTTACCTTCGCTGAGTTTGGCCCGCCAAGCCGCCATTTTTTCTTCTGCAACACTCCTTTGTACATGCTCTCATGTAAAAACAGCATGAAAAATACATTAAAATGATTTATGCATTTGATTCGGCTCATGTGAAGTACGGCGTCTGAATCAAAGCCGGTCTACAGCCGTTCTTCCCGACTGAGCCAGGCGGGATTAATTGCTAAGCCGATCTAAGTTAAATCAGCCGTTCCGAATTGATTCAGACGCCGTACTTCACATGAACTTAATTCGTTGAATTCGATTCGGCTCGACTGAAGTACGGCGTCTGAACCGGGCCTTACCTGAGCTCTCAGCGACCACACCAAATATATCAATAACATCGTTGATTTGGATTCATTTATTTAATTTCAAAATCACTATAGCTACTGTCATAACTGAAGACTGCAATTGGTCTTTCCGATGTCCTAAATAGTTCCTGTCTCCTACACATTGCCCCCAGAAGTAAACTGACACTCCCATACTAATGACCTGGGCCCGGTTGTTCCAAAGCCGATTAACTTAATCCAGAATTAGCGTAAACTTTGGTTGCAGTTTTTAACTTTTAGATGAAAGTTTCTCTTGTGCTTTTGATTTTCACGATTGACGTTCATGTATTGACTCTAATCCAATCGGCTTTGTAACAACCCGGCTATGAGCGCTCTTGTCACGTCTATTCTTTCTTCGACTAGATCTTGTTTTAAATCACTCTTCACCATCCCAGTGATCCTCAGGAACTTCCTCCGGTTTGTACATCCACGTTTGTTTCAGGTATCGATGTCGTATTCCGATGTTTTCAATCGCCTTCATGTCATCATCGTCTAGTTTAACATTCATGGCTTCCAGGTTTTCTTTGATGTGATTCTCAGAGACAGCTTTTGGAAGGACTGGAGTCGCACGCTTAATTCCCCATGCTAGGGCAACCTATCGAAAACAAACAAATCAGAAAAATGATGATGGTAAAGATGGTAATCCTGCTGCTAATGATGACGATCATACTGATATGTATAATAGTGACGGTTATGATGGTGCAGGTGAAGGTGATGGCGATGGTGATGGCGATGGTGATGGTGGTGGTGATGGTCATTGTGATGATGGTGGTGGTGGTGATGGTGGTGATGATGTTGGTGAGGGTGACGGTGACGGTGACGGTGACGGTGACGGTGACGGTGACGGTGATGATGATGATGATGGTGATGACGACGACGATGGTGGTGACGGTGAGCTCTTCTTTGTTTTTCCTAACTTCAATGCCGTTTTAATTAATTTAGCTCCAGGATAGTTCGCCATCATTTTAAAAGTTAAACAAGTTGGAAAAATCGCGAAAGAGTTACAGTAACGAGAAGTTACATTTTGAATTGACGTTTTCGTAGCCGTTAAAAAAGTAAAAAGCTGAACGTTTCCGGCACTAAAAGACCGAGGTCAGACCCTGAAGATGGCTTAGTGCCAAAAACGTTCAGTTTTTTACTTTTTAAAAATCGTTTTAGTCTTGTAAATATTAGTCAATAATAATGATAGCAATAATAATAGACTTAATACAGCAAACATAATCCTAAAGTTCTCATGCGCTGTACATCAATTTTGATTCTAACTAGACAAAATGCAACTGAAATACTAGCAAAAATTAGTAAAAAACAAAACTAATAAGAAGACTAATAAAAAGACTGGCGAAACAAATAAGTCTGAAGATCGCACTTAAAAGAAGGCAGGTTCCGCTTGTAGGCTACTGTGAGTGCTTAGTTGTATAGACTGGCCTCCAGCCATTGGAAAGCCCAGTCGAGTTTGAATTTTTACAGATTTACTTTCTCAACTGCTAATCAAGTTGATTTAATCACAGCTGGGAGAATCACCTCCAACACTCGCAAAGGTCGTGGGTTCGAATCCCGTACAAGACTGGATTTTTTTTCAGGCTTTATTTTCACTACTGCTTAGGTAGTGTCCATTATAACCGCGACGATAATTCACATATTCAAACTGGGACCTGTTGTTCAAAGCACGATTAAGCTAATCCCGGGTTAGAGTGAACTGTGAGCCCGGGTTAGTTAGAAAACCTTCTCAACGAGCAAGATGAAAACTTCGGTTAACTCCTAATCTTGGTTTAGTGTTAATCGGCTTTCGAACAATTGGACCCTGATGTCATGCAATCAAACACAGAGGCCAATTCTCTTCACAGTCGCTTGCTCTTTGACAGGCTAAATAAAGGAAGTATACCAGGCACAAAGGACTCACCAGAGCGATAGTGGTGTTGTGTTTATCAGCAATCTTTTGCAGCACGGGGTTGTTCAGCACAATCGGTTCAGCTTCCTTGTTAGAAACTGGCCGGTCAGGTGACCCCAGTGGAGAATACGCTGTAACTACAATCCCTGTGATGAAAAAAAGGATTAAGTTAAAGTGAATTGGTATGGAGAGAAGCCAGAGAAGGCAGAGGCGTGTTTTTCTATGACGTTGTAAAATAATGATAGCAAAGCCATTTGGTCTGAAACAGGCCAAAATGAATGCTTGAAAAAGATAATTAGCTGATGGCGACAATCAACCTAGAATCTTGTGAATTCAAAGATTGAATGGTGCTTAAAACAAGGCAAGTTTATGATATAATGACAGGTGAAATATTGAGCTGATGGCCCCTATGCACCCAAGAATACATCTAAGATCAGCGTGACACACTTTACATTTGACTCACCTTTGCTGTCATTGAACTGTAACAGCTCTGGCTGAGGTAAATATGGGTGAAGTTCCACTAAGAAAAAAAAAAGAGATCAGTTTAACACAAATACCAATGGAACTCCAATAGTAATCATACACCCCGTATGCCAATTAACATTCATAGAGGACAAGAAATCCATTCAGTGATTTTGTTGCAAATTGCTGTTTTGAGTCCTGGGACTCATCTCATGTAAATCTTGTGTCCCAGTCCAGAACCAATGAGTCCCACGTGCCAGTCCAAAGCACAACTCTTTATTACATCATACTGAAATTAAAACATTTTGTGTCTTTGGGGATTTTTATGCATCAGGGATGCAGGGGTAACAAAATCACTGTCCATTGTAAATGTTGTCATATCTACTGGGTTTGGAAGCCTACCACCTCCATTTGTCCAATAGTTTCCCAACCATCTACCATTGGTGATGAATTAAAAACAAAACAAAAAAAATTAATCAATATTTATTTATGATTTATTTAAGACAATGACCAGGTCAAAATTTCATTTAACTACTATCACTGACTAATACTGTACCAATGCAAATGACCTGCATGGGACCTGTAGAATTAGCTCTTCAGCAATAGCATACCATTTAGAGCGGTTTTCAATTGCATTTGCTTTGGTATTGCATTGCTTTGCTCCATGATTGACCAGCAAAACTCGTGCCACTTTCTTAACCAATGAGAAGCAAAACCAAAACTATTTTCCAGCATTTTCCCACACTTTTCGCCGGTTGCATGTACTGTAATTATTGCTTCTAGCTTTGATTGGCTCATTGTGCTGTTTGTGTCTGTTGTGATTGGTCAGAGTAATTGCGTTGCTTTTGGTTTTATGACACTCAATTGAAAACCGCTCTTAGAGATATCACAATTGCTAATTATTTGTGAAAATTATTTGGAGTATCCTTTAATGTTACAGTACTGCAGTTGAAACTCGATTATCCGGACTCGTGGGGACTGAGCTGAACAGTCCAGATATGAATATTAATGAGCCAAAACTAAAACTAAGTGGTGCATGAAATTTCACTTAGAAACAAAGAACAACTGAGCAAATCAGAGCTCAGTGAAATGCGTTGCAGTTGTACGGTGCGTGAGCTCAAAACGTGTACAGATTTGTGTTTTGAAACAAAATAAATTCAGTTTGAACCGGAGTTTCATTACTTCATTCGAAGGGAAAAAGTTTTGCTGTGGATCTTAAATATGGCTAATTACAGTATAATGTTCATGAAAAACTGGGACCAGCTAAGCAAGTCTGGATAATTGACAAATCCGGATAATCAAGGTCCAGATAATCAGGGTGTGACTGTACATGCAATAGAGGGACTAGAAAGGAAATCAAGAGGTGTGGGTACACTGTAACACCTTGGTTACAAGCTGGAACTATCTTAGCAGTTTCCAGAAGAGTTTTTGTCTTCTTGATGGTGAAGTTGGAGATTCCAATGGCTTTACAAAGACCTTGCTCTACCAGCTGCTCCATAGCCTTCAAGGTAAAAAGTGCATCAACTTGATTAACAAAATTAATTTCCATGAATGGAAGATAAAATCGTCACAGCTAAGTACAGTCATATAACTAAACTGTACCTGTCTGTGATTATGCAGTTGCAAAAAGAAAGTCAGAAACCAACATTCAGGCAGTAATAATAATAATAATATATCACATGAAATTTTATTTTATTTTTCACAGTAGTTTGAAAGAAACAACTAGTGCACTTATTTCAGACTGTATGTGTACACAGAGGTTTTAAATTAAGTGTCTGCCAAAAAGTTAGCCTACAATTTTAATATCATACCTGCCATGTCTTGGCTATTCGTTCTGATGAATAACCAAGAACTCCATCAGCTATACCACGTGGAAAAGTCACATCTTTTTTAAAAGAATTTGGAATATGGATCTGAAGAGGGAACAATAACTGACATTAAGAATTTTGTCATGATTATAATCTCACAAAGAATTTAAAAAATTATAGGCAGTTTTATCCATACTTTCCTGTGTCATCATCATCTGAAAAACCTTTTGAGGATGATTCTACTATTTAACAAACTACCAATAGACCACCTTATTTAGTTTGATGGCAAAAGTTTATCTTTAGAATTTTCTTAAATGAATAAGGTCAGCTGAAAAGCTAATCTAAAATTAAGCTAAATTACCTTTGAGTTTCTTGATAAAATTAAAGCATCTCAAACACTAAACAATCAAAACTTGTTTTGGTATTTCCTAAGAGTCTTAGAAAGGTTGTCATTCAAAAGATTGCTGCCACTGTGTGCATCAGTGCTCAAGATGTTTGTCTATTGCCAAATAATTGTGTTCAGCAATGCGTTGGAAGAAGTGTCAGGTTGCAATTGTGTCCATGTAACTGACATAAACTGCATTGCAACGATCACACAAGGAATGATAAACAATGCATTGCTGATTAACAACAGCAACAACAACTTCAATTGACTTGATAATGACGTTATGTTAATGTCGAAAAGTTGACGCAATAGCTTTTTAGCCTTTTAACTTTTTATGTCACACACACGAGTTGAAAATTAACTACCATTTCTTTTTACATTTTTAGATAGCTTATAATCCCAATATTTCATTTTCAGTCATTTCCCTCCTTTTTGTGACAAAGATTCACCATTTGTAGGGGTCCAAAATTCCTGCCGTGGCATGAAATTTGAGACACTTTGCGTGTGGCTAAAAGGTTGCTGTGACATCATTCGTGTGTAATGTTCAAGCATGAAACATAGCTGAGAAGGCAAAAAAGCTTAAATCTGGAAAGTTTTGCACAGCTGGCGGCTCCGATAGTGAATCTTGGTAGTTCTCCGACATTTCTATTCCACAGAACCCACAAAAACAGAGTGACACACTCGACTGAGTACACACGAATGATGTCACAACTATTCACCAGACCCCAGGTCTTTGTCTAGAATTTTAGTGAGAAAGGGCCAACTATAACTGCATTTTGAACTGTTAGTAATTAGAATTATTTTCCCCTCAAAATGTTTCTTAAAACACCAATTTTCATATTGGAGAAAAAAAACTGGCTTTGAAATTTCAATTCATGTGCACTTTAAGAAACATTTTGTCACAATTTTTTATGGTTATAGGCTATAGATTTGCATTCTTTTGGTTGTTTAATTACATTCCCATGCAAAGTTAATACTGTAATAAATGACGTGGAATTGAAATCTACAATAGCCTGTTCAGCAAAAGTTAACTGCAAAGGCCTTACAAAGATGTGTATGTAGAAATAAACATATAAATAACACAATATATGGTAGGAATAATTAAATCAATGAATAATTAAAATGACAAATTAATATTACTGTCAGTAACTATTAAATAAAAAATCCTGTGGTGGCCTTAACCTTGTCATAATTCAACGAATTGGATGATGTTCTCTGCAATAAATGCTCCCATTATTAATAGAATTTGCTGTCTTTAATTGGCTTCTCTCAGCTGTTCTTTTGCATTAATTTACTAAGCAGCAATGTATTAACACAAGGTGGCTTACAAGATATAAATCCAGGTATTTCAGCTGCAACTTTTTCAAAGTTGTTTGGCAAGCTGGTAAAACATCCTCTGGTGCATGACTGTTACACCTAATCAGCATGAAAAAAGGAGGTAATAGAAAATCAACGAAAAGAAGCTACAGTAGTTCAACTTGTCAAGAAAGATGTCTCAGCTTTGCTCATCATTGAATATGTAACACACTGGAGTTTAAACTAGTTCAATTTGTCTTGGTGGTTAAGCATCAAAATACACTAGCACTACTCTCGTTGGTCAGCCAGGTAGTCTGCTGATCTTTTGGTCTCCCAGTCTGACAGTCATTCAATCATTTACAGAGCTTAGACAGCTTTGTAATATTATAAAACAACAACAACAACAACAACAACAAAACTTAGAACAAAAATTATAGGGCCACACAACAGAAGTACATTGTTCTTTTACTGGTAATTTAATTTGTAAATTTACTTTCACCAATTGACAGATAATTAATTTATTAATTCTTCATGTATCAAGAGGACAAAATTCAAATCTTGAAAAATATGTCACCTGTGAAGGTTTACAGTAATATCAAATCGCAGATAAATGTAAAGAAAGAACCACCTAATAAAACCTAGGGCAATGTAGTGTGACCCCTTAAATAAAAGTTAGGGTATAACATTTGACAGTACTCACCAGAGTTTAGATGTGATAAAGATATCTTCGCGTTTTGCTTTTCCTTCATTAAAGACTTCAGTGAGTGCTTCACCAATTTCATCTTCGTTTTGATAGACATGTGCGCAATCAATGTGTTTGTATCCATACTGTAAAGCAAGCTTCACAGCTCTGCCAACTTCACCCTTCTTAGATTTCCACGTCCTGCAAGAATTAAAAATAAGTTTGTCAAACTACTTATTAATTAATTTAAATGGAAATTGAATTTAATTATACCAGTTAAATTTGATGCTGCCTAAAATTCTTTTTCCTCATGAATTTGTTAACTAATAATACCAACCAATGAGTTTCCCCATAAAGATGCCCTATCATAGCATCCTGAAATCTCTCAAATGTCTGTACGTAATATAAGTACACCATCCCAGGTTATGATGCTTAAGTCAACAACAGCCTTCACATCTATGTCCAGGTTTGCACGCATCTACAAAATTTGCGAATTTTGTGAAAAAATGGAAAATTCATCAAGTCAGTGAAAAGCAGTAGAAGAGGAGGTTGAGAGGGTCCCAACGAAAACTGCGAAAATTACAAAATTTGTGAAAATTTGGAAAATTCATCGAGTCAGGAGGTTGAGAGGGCCCCAACAAAAACTGTGATTTTTACGAAAACTGCAAAAATTGCGAATTTTGTGAAAAATTTGAAAATTCAGCTACAAGCAGTGGAAGAGGAGGTCAAGAGGGCCCTGACGAAAACTGTGATTTTTACGAAAACTGCGAAAATTGCGAATTTTGCAAAGCATAATTTATAGTGGTAAGGTGAGATCTCTGGATCAGGGCTAGCCCGGTCAACTGGGCTCACATGAAGAGGCCCTTAGTACGACACTAAACTGTTGTCTAACATGATGCAGATTTGGGAAAAATCGAAAGTAACGCTAAAAATTGTCAACCTTGGGAATATTTGCAAATATTACAAGCATAAGTAGCTTATGCCAAATGAAAATGGGCACTACGCAAACAAATGTGCTTGCACTTATGCTTGTGCTTGCATCGCTAGTGAAAACCAGGCTTAACATGATAAAGATCAGCGAAAAGTCGCAAGTATATATGCGAAAAATCATCAATCTTGTGATTTTTCACAATTTTCACAAAAATCACAGTTTTCATGCAACTGGCTTTCGACTTATCATTAGCATGACAAAGAACTGCAAAAAATCGCAAGCAATGTGGAAAATCGTCACACTTGTGATTTTTTGCAGTTTTTGCAAAAATCGCAGTTTTCATGCAACTGGCTTTCAACTTATCATTAAACAAGACAAATAACTGCAAAAAAATGCAAGTAATGCGAAAAATCATCAACCTTGTGATTTTTCGCAATTTTCACAAGGACATGAAAAATAACACGAAAAATAAAATCGCAAATTTCGCAGCTGCGTGCAAACCTGGACATAAGATCAGCACATGACAATTTAGGTTAGATTATGGGAATAACCTTCAATGGATACACAATATGCAGAATTGTTTACTTTTCAAATAAAGGTACACCTTCACGTTTATCACAGAAGAATTGCAAACTCATCATACTCAATAATGGTGAAGTCTTTTTAAAATTATATACATGTGACACACAATTGGTGTTGATATAATAGTCAGATGAACATTAAATATGTAACATACCCCAAAGCAATGGAGGGCATTAGAGCTCCATTGTTTAGTCTTACAGTTGCTGCTGCTGCCTGTTAAAGAATAAAGAAATATATAATACTGTACACGAAAATTTGCTGGATGAAGAGGATGAAGCCCGGGAAGGGGGGTACTTTTGTTGTTTGTAACTTTTAGTTATTTGGAATTCGTAGTCGATGTACTATATATTGTATAAGACTCCAAATAAAAACATGTCTGTCTGTCTGTCTGTCTGTCTGTCTGTCTGGGTGGGGTGGGGGTGGGGGTGTGTGGCCTGCTTCCTGAAACCCTTACCCTATTTCAGACCAAAATTTGTGATTTTCCCTACCCTATTTCAGACCTGACCAAAAATTTGATACCCTATTTCAGACCTATTTCACGTATAAGGTTGGTGTAAACATAATTTGTAAACAGCTTTTTTTGATGGTCTTATCGCCTAGATGAAGAAGTAGCTTCATCCAAAAAACATTCAAGACTAGAGTGCACAAACCATACCCTATTTTAGACCAAAATGGTCAAAATCAATACCCTATTTCAGACCAAAACGGCTAAAAAACCATACTCTTTGGAGCCGCACATACCTATATAGCCCATATAAGGGAGTATCCCCCACCCCAAGGGGGAAGGGAATGAAGCTAAAGGGGCATTTTCAAAACATTTAATTGAATGTAATTAATTTAGTACACAAAATTATTCAAGACTGTCACTAATTTTTGAAGTATCTGGCAGAGATATGCAAAAAGTAGCCGGAGATTTCAGCTATTGTGGTATGCTGTCACCTAACTCAGAATTTCTGGGGAAAATCCCTAAAAAGAAATTTGAGAGTAGCTAGGTATTTTTCAGAGATAAATAGACTACTTTACAATTGCATGCTCAGTGAGCTGGCATGAATGGAAATGATGCTGGCAGTGACCTTGTTTTGATGCAGACCTTACTGCTTTTCTCATACTAATCCTGTTGTTTTTTTATGCTAACTAGTCCAAATTTGCATGAGAAAGACGGGTTTGTATCAAAACAAGGTCGGTCCTCCAGCCTCGCTTTCACTTAAAAAGAATAAATTATGATTGTAAACAGTTTTAAACATCAAACTGTATGCAGGGTACCCTGGGTGCCATTATTTTTTTCCTCTGGTTGAGGGAAATTACGCAGCGAAGCTGCGGACACGAGGCGCCAAGCGCCGAGAGGAAAAAAATAACGTCCGATCCGTCTTGGGAGCTTTTTCACACCCTTTTATTTTATCCCAGGTATTTTGAGAACGGACCTCTGGAGCCGGGGTATATGCAGGGCATCTTTTTCTAAATTGAAGCTCAATTTGTAACTTCTGTAAAATTTGGGGTGACCCCTAAATTGGTTTTTGGCTTCGTGCTCTATAGCGTGACAGTAATTTGCTGAGTCACAACCTCATCTCACGAAATAATGGTTGCAACTTTACTAGTGAGCTGAACTTCCAAGATTTAAAAAAAGAAGACGCAAATACCTGAACTAATGATGGTTACTACGACCAACGGCTTTACATTTTGCAATGCACTCTCACTTCATTTTCGATCTAGCGTGTACCATGATGTTAATTTGAGTTGTATTTAAAAAGCTTGCAAGCTTCAGCTTTTACAGTTTACCGCCTTCAATTTACTCATGACTTTGCCTACCTCGTTGATTCAAATTGCAAACATCTAAACAGCGCGGAAACATTCAATGGTTCCAGAGAAACCTGTTGTTTTGAAAGAGGCAACATTGCACTTACCATTGTCAACTTGCACTGGTGATCACCGGCACCCTATTTTTAGAACACCGAGCGTACCTTGAATTATGGGACATTTGGAAGACCGCTGAATGTTTACACGGACGGGGAAGGAATGAGGGGAATGGGGGATAGTAATAGTGTCGAAAGTAATTATGGTTTTGCTTTGGTTTTGCATTGCTTCGCTCTGTGATTGGCCGGGAAAACTCGCGCCACTTTCTCAACCAATGAAAAGTAAAACCAAAACCAATCATGACTTGCACGTGCGTATTTTCCCGCGCTTGGCGCCGGTTACCGGTAATTGCTTCGTATTCTGATTGGCTCATTGCACTGCTTACTTCTGTTGTGATTGGTCAGAGTAATTGCTTTGGTTTTGGTTTTACGACACTCAATTGAAAAGCGCTCTAGCGCTCAATCCACTATTTGTCCATGGCGCTTTACATTAAAAAAGATATTTAAAAAGCCAAAAATCCTACAATATTACATCAATAAGTTAGAAATCATCAAAAAATTAAAAATTTATAAAGCTTGTTTAAAAAGATATGTTTTTAAATGTCGTTTAAAAATGTCTATCGAACTGCTGGATCTTAGGGGAGGGAGCAGAGAATAACTAAATTTATTTTTCTCCACATTGTTGTTGTTGTTGTTGTTGTTGTTAAAATAAGTTGATGATGTGTTTTTTTATCTTCCTTTAACATTAAGAGAAGTTAAAGATATTGTGCATCAAATGGGAACTCGGAAAAAAAATCCGAGCCCCAGATGGGATTTGAACCCACGACCCTCCGTGATCTAGTCGGATGCTCTAACCACTGAGCTACTGGAGACTCTGTGGTAAGCAAGGGTGAAATGTGGGTATTGACCAGAACTGCATCACGCAGTTACATAGTCAAATTTTAAACGACCATATATGACTCATAACTGCATCGCGCAGTCACATTAAGGCATATCAGCGATAGCACCTCGCTAACTGCATCACGCAGTCACATTAAGGCATATCAAAGATGCAACCAACCAACCACCAAAGCGAGTAAATATAAGAGAAGTTATAAGAGAACTTCTCTTATATTTACTCGCTTTGGTGGTTGGTTGGTTGCATCTTTGATATGCCTTAATGTGACTGCGTGATGCAGTTAGCGAGGTGCTATCGCTGATATGCCTTAATGTGACTGCGCGATGCAGTTATGAGTCATATATGGTCGTTTAAAATTTGACTATGTAACTGCGTGATGCAGTTCTGGTCAATACCCACATTTCACCCTTGCTTACCACAGAGTCTCCAGTAGCTCAGTGGTTAGAGCATCCGACTAGATCACGGAGGGTCGTGGGTTCAAATCCCATCTGGGGCTCGGATTTTTTTTCCGAGTTCCCATTTGATGCACAATATCTTTAACTTCTCTTATATTTACTCGCTTTGGTGGTTCCTTTAACATTGTTTGGTTTTATCACTCAGTGTATTGCAGTCTCCCAATAAATCCATAGAGGATGAGCCTGCATTTGTGAAGATGTAGATAAGGGATGTAGAGATTTTCTTGGTTAATTCTTGAAGTTGGGGCGTGGCAAATGACCCCTGATTCACTTTACCGGATTTCTTGAAAAATCTTGGTTTGTTTGTTTGTTTTTTGTTTTTGTTTTTGTTTTTTTAATTTGGGGTTAGGGGCAAAAAGCTTTTTTTTTTTTTAATTTTAATTCAAGCATGACATGCAGGATCGCCTAGCGGTTAGCGTGATGGATTTCAATGCGGTTGCCCCGGGTTCAAGTCCCGCTCTGGTCGCTAGCTGGTGTTGTTCTGGGTAGTCCCTGGTTCAACTCCTCGGCCATCCTTGTAAATAGCCAACTGGTTTGCCACCTTCCAGTTGGGATTCCTATTATATTATGTTTATTTGAATTATTTGTTTCTGATCACATACTTGTTAATGAATGAATGAATGAATGAATGATCTTTAATTAAGATTTCAACAACACATTTACAAACGTGACTGATCCGCAAATAGCACTGGCTAATCTAGGCGGATCAGTCATTTATATATAAGGAATTAAAAAAATAAATAAATAAATAAAAAAGTTACTAAGCTATTACAATATTACTATAAGATATGCATTAGATTAGTACATTACGCTAACTGATTTACTACATTACGCTAACTGGCAGAGACAATTTTCATGTAGTTACAAGTTAAAGAAAAGAAAGAAAGAAATAGTACAAGTAAAGCAGACTGGAAAGTAGAGAAGGGAGAATTGTGGTATACGTCTGTAAGCGAAGTATATAGCTATTAGGCACAATAATTACTGGTGTTGAACGGTTTCAATATTAGAGAATGGGCGTCAACATAATAGTCCTCAATCCCAAGTACAGTTAAAAGCAACTTATGAATATTTCTTTTAAATGCTCTTTTTGTGAGCTTACGCCAGACGGGGTGTAGACAATTCCATAACCTTGTACCAAACGCAGAGAAAGACTTGAGTTTCACATGCAATCTAGATTTTTGTACATAAAAATTATCCGCGAAAGAGAAACGCGTATTATATGCATGAACGTCAGATGAATGAATAAAAAGTTCACGAATGTTCCTAGGTGTAGAACTAGTAGAAACATCATGCATTATGGTGGAAACCGTTTCAAAGTAGAGCATATTAACAGGTAGGATGTTCGAAGCAATAAAAAGAGGGATGGCATGAGATCTTTTATTGGAAAAGAAAATCAGACGTAGGGCACGCTTTTGCAGGGTAAGAATCTTTTTAGATCACACTGTGCTGCCTGACCCCAAACAGGTATACCGTAAAGCGTGTAGGGAAATCAGCGAACGGTAAATTTGAAGAAGGGTATTTAAAGGTACATGGTGTCTCAGCCTAGCAATTATGCCGACTATTTTGCTAATCATCGAAGCAATATGATCAATGTGAGGCCTCAAGGTTAAGTTCTTGTCAATTAGCACTCCGAAGAATTATACATAATCTTTACATTCAAGAACCGCGAATCCATTGTTTTTATTTTCCGGAATTGTGATACATGGTTGATGATTAATTCTTTTTTGTGCTGGCCTAAAGATGACAAAATTTGATTTCTTCGCGTTAATGGTTAGTTTATTAGCATTAAGCCAGTCACAAACATTTTTTAGCTCATTATTAACTACGGTTTCCAGGTATTTCAAGTCCTTGTCAGCATATAACAGGTTTGTGTCATCAGCAAACAGATAAAAACCAAGTTTAAAGCGCATTTGATGATATCTACATGTTAATTTGCGCTATAGAAATATTTATTATTATTATTATTAATATTTAATTTTTTCTTCTTTGATAAGGAGAGGAACGTATGCACATATCCTTTTTTGAGTTTTCCTTTTGCTTTCCAACCTTGTTTCCCTGTCAAACGACAACGCTGCTTCAAGTTTGCATGGAAGTTGTGCAGCAAAAGTGATTAAAAACGATCATTATATAAAAAGGAAATGATAAAAAGACAATCGGTCGATTAAGTCCAAACTTTTTTTCTTTGCTCGGATGCTCTCCGCTTGTGACACGTTGATATCGGGTCTCTTCTATGTTCCATGACAGAGCGTAAAATTTTACGATCTTTCTTTCACTATCACCGCCAAAGAGGAAGCGTTTAAAATTTTGTATAGTTGGCGCGTTTTACGCAAGAACCCCTCAAGTACATCCTAAGCTCAGTGCACAGAGAAATCAACCGCTGGTGTACGTACAGAAAGTCACGCGTTCGAGTTCCTTCGGGGACTTCTGCGAAGTAGCGTCCAGCCTCCATAGCTGACTTAAGGGCTGGACGCCTTATGAGGTTGACATAAAGTGTACTCCTCATCAACCTAGCAGTCGCCGGTCGAAAAATGGAGGTTGGTTTCGTAGGTTGCGGAATATACCACTTAACCAGGTCAGACAAATATGAAGGGTCCAAGCCATTGCTAGATGATGGCTGTTAGGCCGTGATCTTTGTAATTCTTAATTTTTTTTTGTCTTTTAGAAATAATATTCTCTTATTTTCTTATTTCTACCTTATTTGTGTCCCCACATTTAAATAGTATGGGATTTCTTCCAAACTAGGAGGTTTGACACGTAACTAAAGTACCACCACCACGAATGTTGTTGCATATGCTTCTCAAGTGTTCACAAAAGCGGCTCCTGAGGCTTCGTCCTGTCTCACCAATGTAAAGAAGTGGACAACGACGGCAAGATATACAATACACAAGATTCTCGGATTGGCAGGTGAACTGGTGACGAATATTAAAGGAGCATTTCGGTGTGAGGACTGATGGAGTTACATGTATGACATCGGAGACGCTCACACGCACGTGACCCAGACTGCTCAGCAGTACAGGACTTATCAGCCGAGTGTACAAGCAGAATTCTCAGGCTGATATCGCGTTTGTAAGCCACAAAAGGTGGATGTGGGAGGATATTTTGCGTTTGTTGATCCGTTGATATAATGTGGAAGTTCCGAAGAAGACATCGTTTGATTTGGGTGTTAGAGGGGGGTAAGTGAGAACAAGAGGAGCCCTATCATCGGTTGTGTCATTCTGTTCAGATGGGCGTAGACCATCAGGACGGCGGATAGTTGCAACTCTCTGCAGATCATTTTCAAGCAAAGAAGTGGGATGAACACGCTGCGAGAAGAAGGTAATCATCTCCCTAGCTATAACGTGGAAGTCATCACCGTCAAAGAAAAGTCGATGCAGGCGGAGAAACTGGCTGTAAGGATAAGAAGTTTGCAGTGATTAGAATGGAAGGAAGAAAAGTGAAGGTAATTATGACTATCAGTTCCCTTGCTGAAGAAGGAAGTTTGAATCCTATCATCAGAAATGCGGAGGTTGATGTCCGAAAAAGTTAGTTCTATTTCAGTGATAGTGGATATAAATTTGAACGCTGGCTGGAAGTTGGATACGAAGTCAATAAATGACTAAGATTCAAGCTCCTCCCTTCTGCACGAAGCTTCTCCCACAATATGGTCGATGTATCTCTTGTGCAACTGTGGTATCAATCCAGGGTATTGTTCGCGTATTTGATGTTCCACACATGACCGACGAATAAACGGGTATACTTTGGCCTCATCTTGCTTCCCATGGCAACCCCACCAACTTGACGGTAATATTCCTTGTTAAACGAGAAACAATTCAAAGTAAGAACCAGTTCTGCGAGTCTTATGAGTGTATAAGTCGAGGGAGCTTTGATATCACGCTTTTCCAGGAAGTAGGTCAATACTTGCAGTCCAAAGTCATTTGGAGTAACAGTGAGTAGGGCGGATTTTATTAACATCCATGGTGAACAGAAAGCTAGATCCTGGATCAGTAGTATAAAACCTAAAACTGTCAAAGATATGAAAAGCATACTTGATTGGTGTCCTGGACATAGGTTGGAAGGGATTTGACAAAAAGAGCTCATCCATATAGGTTGAAATACTCTCCTTGGGACAACAGCATGCCGAAACTATGGGTCGACCTGGGTTATTAGGCTTGTGTAGTTTTGGTAGAAGATAAAAAACATAGCCCTGACTAAAGATATAGAAGAGACTTGGGGCTTAGCTCTGCTTTGTTACTGCTTTGGGTGTAGGATATTGCGAAAATCTTGGATTTCGGCTCCAAACTGCCCTCATTTTTGCTATTCTTTTACTCTGAACTATGACGCCGTGTTATTTAAGGCTGGTTTCCATATGATCGCAGACGATCGCGGATCGCAGATCGCAAAAAGTTCTGCGATCGTCTGCGATCACATGGAAACATACTTCTGCGATCGTCTGTGATCAATTGCGATCCTGCGATCATACGGAAACCACAGTTCTGCGATCTGCGATCGAAACCTATCCCATAATATTTTCAATTTCGACAACGCGCGTGTACATTTGACATTTGCGCTGACCGAAATGAATGGCTACAGTCGGCTCTGCGATCGTTTGCGATTATATGCAAACAGCTCTCTTTGGGATCTACGATCCGCGATCGTCTGCGATCGTTTGGGGTCATATGGAAACCAGGCTTTAAGTAATAATAACAAAGAATAAAATAAATAATAAAAACTTTATTAATGTGTCAATGAAGTGAGAGACGACCTTTCTCTGGACTACAAAATCGAGACCCAACCCTACAATGAGCTAGCTTAAAATTTAATCCTCAAAGTGTTCAGTCTTCTCCGTCAAAAATGTTAAGCCTAGAATCCGCATCCTTACAACTAAATCTCCGCTTGAAGTTGAAGTAACGAATGCATGTTCGGATGTTTTCAATTGCCTTCATGTCACTTTTGTCCAGTCGTAGAAAAAGTGATTCCAAATTTTCTTTGATGTGATTCTCGGAAACAGCTTTTGGAAGAACTGGAGTCCCACGCTTAATTCCCCAAGCTAAAGCAACCTGCAGAGAAAGTGTATTATGTATTACGTTAATTGCTAAAGAGCACTAAGCCTTGGAAGCAGAAGAGTAATTTTAAAGGTCGCACCACGCAGAAGCGACCGCTTTCTACATTCTCAACGAGAAACCGCAGTAGCTTATACCCTGGCCGGATGCTTGTCATTTAGAATATATTTCAAGTTGATCGTACATTTGACTTGCGCTCAAGGATTTCTAAGGAAACACGAAAGAGCAGCTAACGTCTTTGTAAACTAGAATCGTTAAGGTTCTATAAAATCCATTTGAAGTCCGCGGTTCAGTTTCAATTTTTGAGTGGAATTTAGCTACGTCTTGGAAGTCAACAAAAACTGGTAAAGACGTCTCTAGAAGGACATGAAAGTCTGAGGGATACCGGGATACCTACCTACCTACCTACCTACCTACCTACATTACATTACATTACATTACATTACATTACATTATTTACCCTCGGATATACAATGGTTTCACATTTCATACTTAATAATCTAATTTCACTTTACAGGATGGTACGCTGCGGCCTACACACATTGACCACAAGTCTCAATCGTCACGCCGTGTAAATACCTTAAATTCTCATGGTTCAATATCGCATGACCCTATAAGTCGCCAGTCTGTTAGAGCCCTGCCACATTAGGCAGATTTAAGCCTGGTTTTCACTAGTGACGCAAGCACAAGCGCAAGCCAGCACAAGAGCACTTATTTCACTGTGAAAACGGGCTTAACGCAAGCGTAAGCACAAGCACAAGGATCAAAATTTTTCCTTTTCCTTGTGCTTGTGCTTATGCTTATGCTTGCGTTTGCTTGCGTAGTGTTCGTTTTTACTTGGCATAAGCTACTTATGCTTGTGCTTGTGCTTGCGTCGCTAGTGAAAACCAGGCTTTAGCAAACACAACGTGACGACGACGTGGGCAGATCTAAAAACCGACTTGACCAATGGCAGAACGGCAAATTGAGCACCGGAAGTGGTGTTCAGTCCTTTCCGCGCGCTTTCGTGTTCTCACTTGACGAGCTTGCGTTGTCTTTGCTAAATCTGCCTATTGATCTTAAAAGTTGTGAGTGCGAGTCCCGCCCATGTGAGATAGTTTTCCTTGTCAATTCAAGTAAAGTGGGCTCAAAATGAATTACTCAAAGTCACGCACGTGCTGGAAATTCGCGCCACCAAAATGGAAAAAGAAACAAAAATACACCAACCAACCAGAGTCCAAAAAGTTGACTCGTGGTTTCACTGTCCTAGGGAGTAAATAGTCAGTAGTGGCTTTTCTTTTTCTTATCTCTCACTTCTAGGTAGTGTGCGTGTCATAGTAGCGCCTCGATCATGGCCTGTGGGAGAATGGTTCTACCATGGTTCCCTGCCATTTTCCCCGATGGGGGCACTCCCAGAAAAATTCGCTTCTTAAAACCCTATTTCAGACCTGA
This sequence comes from Pachyseris speciosa, assembly GCA_016490735.1. Taxonomy (NCBI): domain Eukaryota; kingdom Metazoa; phylum Cnidaria; class Anthozoa; order Scleractinia; family Pachyseridae; genus Pachyseris; species Pachyseris speciosa. The sequence continues at coordinate 551,058 of JAEMWC010000058.1, read as the reverse complement.
CCAAAAATTCGGTACCCTACTTCAGACCTATTTCACGTACACGGTTAGCGTAAACACAATTAAAAGACAAAAAGGAGGGGCTTTTGTTAATGGTCTTATCACCTAATGATGAAGTATCGGAAATGAGACCAACGAGTCCGCTAGGTTCCGACACCTCACGATTTATTATTTTCCACGTCAGGTTTCCTTCGTTACAACTGTACTCTCGCTCAAAACGTATTGCTCAACAGATCTCTCCCCGAATCACAGATTCTTTACACACCTTAAAAAATGTCATACGATAGTTGTGTTTTCCATTGCGCAAAGACTAATTCATCTGTCAACACGGCGATCCCTAGTCACGAATCAGTTCAACTCTATTATCACAGAAGAATTTCTCACAGAAGAAGTAGCTTCTTCAAAAAAACAAATCCAATTAAAGACTAAAGTGCACAAACCATACCCTCTTTCAGACCAAAATGGTCAAAATCGATACCCCATTTCAGACCAAAACGGCCAAAAAACATACCCTTTAGGGCCACACATACCTATAGAGCCCATATAAGGGAGTACCCCCCCCCCCCGGGCCATTTGCACACTGTAACTAAGTACCCGTTCGAGTATAAATGGCTGCATAGAAACAGCTTTATGGGGTTGACCCTGAGGTACGCTAGGTACTAATTGCTTCGTGCTCGGTGTCCTGTGATAGACCACCATCCAATCCAGGGAAAGTAGTAATAGTTCTAGTTACTTAACGTTTCAAAAACTGCAAAATGAGGACAAGGCTTGCGGTGAGAGTAAACCGTAATTTGACGGCCTTTAACTACATACTTAAGCTAGTATGACTGTGAGCCTAGCTTACCCCTGCGACTGTGGCTTTATGTTTTTCTGCGATTTTCTTCAGGACCGGGTCATCTAGCAAGACGAGGGCCGTAGCTGAGATTGGTGGCCTACCGGGTGACCCCAAAGGCGCAAAGGCAGATACCACAATACCTGATGTTAAATGAAATAAAACAAAGTAAACGCACAATAGTTCAGAATCACATCCATCTTTACTTTTAATTTCTAGATGTTAAAATCTTTTTAGGCGATTGGCCCTTGCCAGTCTCATGTGCTGCCAGTTTTTGCGGTTATCAAGACAAAGTTGATGGACATTTCCATGCACTGGTGAGTGGCCATGGCAAGGACACCAGGGAGTTGGGTATTGAACAAACAATTCACCATTTTTAAAACTGATGGAGCTGGCTGTGTAAATGTCCATGAAAGTGGTATAGAACAGAGCAAAAGCAAATGAGATATAGATTCAGATTCATTATAACAAAAAGTGTAGGAGAGGGAATTAAGTCACCAGTAATTTGTTGGGGGGAGTAATATCCTACGCTCCCCCCCCTCCCCCCAACAACCATACAACCACCCAGTTTCCCCCTGTGTAAGTAATCCATCTTCAAGAAAGCAACAAATTGCCATTTAATCAAAGTGGTTCCACTTTTATAACTTTTTAAGTATTTGTTGTAATCACTGTGCTAAGTGATTGTATAAATTCAATAAGTGCAAAACTAACCTCTAGTTTTGCAGAATGTCACAAGTTCTTGTTGAGGCAAATAAGGATGCAGTTCAACTATCAAGATTAAGAACCAGTATGCGAAATCAGTCTGTTTGCAAGAACGAGGGGCATGGTTATTAACTGCAGTACAGAGTGGAGTAGTTTACACTACAGATCACATGAAAAGACTCCCTGTTTAAGACCGTTTAAGCCTCATGCGCAAGCTAGTTCCAGCTCATTATGGAGCAGTAATATGTAACAACACAAGAATCTAAATATACATAATCTAAATATAGTATTATACCTTGGTTACAAGCTGGAACCATCTTGGCAGTTTCTAGAAGTGTTTTAATCTTCTCTGTGGAGAAGCTTGAAATTCCAATGGCCTTACACAGACCTTGCTCTACCAGCTCCTCCATGGCCTGACAACAAAAAAGGTGCAGATGAACACCTTGAAGTTGGCCTTTTCACATTCACATTACATACAAAAAAAACGTGTGATTAAGCTGTTCTTCATGAATGTACATGAGCACCGTAATTGGTTAATTTCAAGGCAGGATTCTTTTTGACTGTGTGCCGTTCCCCGTAAGTAAAAATTTGGTCACTAACCTGGGATGGGTGGCAAGGGAATATGAATAAGATTTAATTTAGAGTTTTGATCTAAGGGAAATTGCCCATAAATTTTAAATGGTCTGTAGGAATTTGATTAAATTTGGTCAAAGTGATATAACAAAGATAGCGGAAGACTCACTTGCCACGTCTTTGCAATGCTGTCAGGTGAGTACCCTAGAAATTCATCATTTAACGTTTGAGGCCACAGACCGGGTCCATCTTTGGTGAATGTAATCGGCATGTGGATCTAAAACATAACGAAAGTGTCAAACAAATAACCAAACAAGGTGTTGTTAGTGTTGCATTGTGAGTCATTTTCCTTTATTGCAGAAAAAAAGAAAAGAAGAAATGAGCAGTCCAAAGAAAATGTCCCACTTTACAGGAACTACTGTAAATGACCTGATATGGGGTAAGGTCCAGTATTTATTTCACTAACGCTAACCTTTCCACAAAAAAAAAAAGAATGCCACTCCTTATTGATCGAGGCCTCAGATTTAATACCCCCCCCCCCCCCCCCCCCGAATTCCATGCACAGTTTTTAAAGTGCACCTAACCCTAAAACATTTTTTCACTAAAAGAAATCTTTGCACCTGTTTGAAATAAATCATGCCTTTTTTTTATACCAAAACTTGATTTTTTTTATGACTTTTTAAAGGCTGGCTGTAAAAGTTATGAAATCTAGTGATCACCTGTCACACGACTGAGCTAGTGAGGGGCGTGGATATATTCTTGCTTTGATGTCATAAGGTGATTTGCATCATGGTAAGTCTTTGTAAAGAATTCGGTACTCAAAAATAGATCCTTGCCCCTACTGATTTGGTCATGTACCAAATGATGCTTAGTTTTTCTTAAGTTTTGAAGTCCATAAAAAAACCAAAATCTGGAAAGAAACTCGCTAGGCTGAATGTTTTTGGAATAGGTGCCAAAAAAAGTCTCTCCTTATAAGCTTAAGGACACCTTCTAAGGAGAACACCTCTTAAAAGCTAAGATCTTAAATTTGTCTGTGCCAGGCATATAAAGTACCGGTAAGCCATTTTGCTGGCTTACTACTATACCATTACTGCAGCTGTATGTAACTGTTACTAATGATGATGGACACTGCTGTAAAGCAAACAGGTTTTGCTACTCGTGATGGCATCCATTTTTGAGACAGTTGACTTTAATCACAAAAGATAGGGAAAGACAATCAAAGGAACATTTAAAATACACCCTGATAATAATATGGCTTATTCAAGTTTTGAAGTATTTTACTTGTATTGATCACTTACATTTTGGATTGGAGACCTTCTTAAATATGTAACAAACAGCTAGGGTAATATTGCATGAATTATAAACCAACCGCGACTGCTTGGACTGTAACAAACTGTTAATTTTTGTTGCTCTTGCTTTCAGCACCTGTCTCTCTAATTAATGTCTCATTTGAAATATATCAATACCCTAAACAAAAAATTCCTTAAGAACATTTACTACATGCATCTTACCGGTGATTGTATTGTAGATTATACCAATTTATCCTAAACTTGTTTATGAAAGTTGCATTTATTTTCACTGGCCATACCTGCTAAGTACATAAATTATTGGTATACTAATTTATTATTTTAATAATAATTTATTAATAAAATAATTTATTGCTTATTAAATTGATATTAATTCATACCACAATACCAGATATAGATCCAGATAGTTTGTTTGTAGATCTTTCAGTGTTGTCTGACATGCAGGAAGAACATCCTCTGGGGCATGGCTCCTTGACCTTTTATTTTTCAGCAATGAAAATAAAAAAGTCATTCATTAATTCTGTCCAGACCTGCCATTAGATTCTAACACTTCATTCCAGTGCCATAACAAAACAAGGATTACTGCTCCTGTTTGACTCTTAATGAATGCGACATAAATGATATTGGTTTAAAACCATGTCATTATCATCAAACATTAGGCAAGTACTATGGAGAATTACACTGTAGATGCACCCCATCAGGAACCACGCAGGGGGAGGGGCTGCCCCCCAAAAGCACCTCATCTAAAAGTACTGTATTATACATTTACCAGAGTTTTGATGTGATGAAAATATCTTTGCGCTTCAGCTTTCCTTCTTTGAATATTTCAGTTAAGGCCTCTCCAATTTCTGCCTCATTCTGGTAGAGATGTGCACAATCAAGGTGCTTGTACCCACACTGAAGTGCAAATTTCACTGTTTTTATTATTTCTCCTTTTGAAATCTGTGAGGTCCTAAAGAAAGGCACACAAGCATCCAATAAGTATTGGTAATAATTTATTATTTTAGTTTCTTTTTTTGCTTAAAAATTGCTTTTCTTTTTGTATTCCCCAACTGACCTCTTTTACAAGTTAGTCGTCCTTCCTTTTATGCAAATTATCTTGATGTGAGTGCCATATATTAACCTATTGACTACTGAAGAACATCGCAAACAATTTGCCATTGTTAATGGACGTAAATCGGAACTTAATGCTGTGAACTGTGGGATCCCACAAGGATCTCTCCTGGGCCCAAGGCTATTCTCTTTCTATGTAAATGACCTACCAGATCAGATTAAGGAAGGGGAAATAGATATGTATGCAGATGATACAACACTCTTTTAATTGGCTCCTCAGTTGACGCAGTGTGCGATGGTCTAAATCGCATACTGGGGGATGTACACAGCTAGTGTAGAAACAATAAGTTAACTATTCATAGCGGGAAGTCAGAAGTCATGGTAATCAAAAGAAATAGCCTTATTGGCCCTCTGAAACCTGTTTCACTTGGTAATAAGACCGTAAGTTATGTTAACACAAGTAGCTGCCTAGGGGTAGCCATCGATTCTAAACTATCATGGCTGCCTCAGATCACAGCCATCTGTAAGACCCTCAGTCAAAAAGTTAAATATCTAAAACGGCTGAGGGTACTAGTTACCCAAGGAGGTCCTGGAAGCCATTTATTTTCGGAGCATTGTCCCTAGCGCCACATATGGCATATTGGTCTGGGGAACCTGCTCCCCCGCATTGCTACATAATGTTGAACGGATCCACTTAAGAGCTGTGCACAACAATCATATACGGCCTTGCTGATGTTAACTTGGAAACTTTAAAATACATCCGTTGGCAGCCCTTAATGAATGTTTACAAACTTAAGTCAACTTCACTAATGTAGTCAGTTTATTATGGTTTAGCACCAAAATCTATCTGCGACTTATTCCATAAAACTGAGCCGCAACACTACCATCTAAGTAGAGCGGAAGGATTTAATGTACCAAAGTACAATTACTCTATAGGAAGAACATCTTTATGCTATAGAGGGCCTACTTGGATCATTCTTCATTTGATTTCATTTCCGCAGTTCATATATGATTCATTTCATATATCATTCACAGAGGGCCTACTGTTTGGAATATCCTACCAGAGCCATATAACCTTACAGGCAGTTTAATGTAAGCTTTAAACAAAAGATCAAAAAAGACCCAGCCCTATTAGATAAAATAAGCTTCGATAAAGAATCATGTTTGAGCACAAACAAGAACAAGGATTTTTACTACTTTTGATTTTATTTTCTAGTTATTTTAACTGTATCCATACGCAATAGACATACTCAGCCTCTTATGTAATTATTTGTGGACAAGCTTTATTTGTATTTTATACCTTTGTATATTTAATGCTGAAATTAGATGGGCAGGTCCACATCAGCCTTTGGCTGACTTTTACCAACCTGCGTTAACAAATAAAACTATGTATATGTATGTATGTATGAGCATTTTGCGGAAAAAACACCTTTTGAAGCTCGTCAAGCCGTTTTCTGGCCAGAATCTAGCCAAAAATAACCAAAACTGCCCAAAACTCTGTTTGCTGGTGGAGTTCATTACACCCCTCTGTTTCTGATGCTTAATATTACATGTAGCTTTCCAAGTTCAGGCATGCATAGAAAACAAAATTTCGAGATTTCGGTTGAAAAGTTTCACCGCCCCCTATCCTTCTACCTTTTGCTTTCTCTCCTCCCCTTTTCTGTTGCTTTTCTTGCCTCGCTTTCTTTTTCTCTTACTGGGCATTTGCTGGGCTTCCTTTCAGTGGGAAAAGATTTGTGGAAAACTTTTAGGATAATAGGATTAGGTGGAAGGCAGTGCAGGTGGATCTCGGAAACAAGATTTTCACTCAAACTTTTGGCTCAACATCACGTTTTTTTTTTTTGCGTTTTCTCCGGCCTGTTGGACGGAATCGTGTTTATTTGGGTATGGTTTGAAAGATCTCTTCCCCCTACACATGCTAGATGATTGTGAAAGTTGTCCATGAACACTAAAACTGATGACGTCACAAGCGGTACAAGGGACGTGGTTCTGTGCGGCCGGTTTTGGCCAGCACAGGTGCCAATTAATGGGTTAACTTTTTTTAACCCTTAAGCGCAAAATTTAATGCTTCCTTGATATTATTAGAGACTATTCATGTTACTAACTGCATGAGGCATTTCATATTCTCTCTCATTTTTACTTTAGATTCAACCCAAATTTAAATATTGGCATAATGTAATTCATATGTATAATCAGCCCGGCATTACTTAATTAATTTACCACAATCTGACCATCATTTTGACAAAACTTTCATGAATGACAGGGAGGGGCCATTAATTTCCTTCCTGGTAGAATATAATTTGTGCTTATAAGTTTCAAACTACTTTTCTTTTTTAAAACTTAATTTCCATTTTGGGGATGTTTTCCTTACAGTGGGTGCTGCAGCTGAATGGGGAAAATTATAAGGAAAAGATGGAAATATAAATTGAATATGTGAATGTTCATCGCAATTATGAACACTACTTAAGTAGTAGTAAAAACAATTCCTGGAAAAAATTCAGGCTTTATTTTCACTACTGCCTATAAGTAGTGTTCAGAACTGTGACGATCATTCACATATTCATTCTTTAATCTGCATGTCTCACTCAGAGTTCAAATAATTATATGATTTTCATATAATATATTCATTCTGAAATACATTAATTATTGGCCACACAAGGCAAATTTAGGTTGTATGATCCCAGCCAATCAACTGATAAACAGTTGTTCCAGCAAATGTCAACTGTGGCCTCTTGTGGGAGGTAGTCATTTCTTAAGGCATCTGAGCAGGGTGTAGGTTTCGGAGTCTTGGATACCCTGACCCTTACTTTGATGCCCATTTGGAAATTTCCAGTTAGCTTGATATTTCTTTCTCTATAAAAATAATACTGGTATTGGACTTTGAGATCATCCAATGGTAATGGTAATGGATTTATATACCGCAGATATCACATAGTTTGGTGGTTTACATTATTCTTCTCTAGGGTGAGATCGGACATCAACCTCCCCCTCCTTTCTCCCTTATAATACCCCTCTTTGGAATTTTCAGTAACCTTTGGTGGGTGAAGTGCAAAAATTTTCTAGAAATACAAAATGCATTTTATAATTTTGCACATTTGCCATAGTCACTATACAACAGTAGAGATACTGGTATTTTACTTACCCCAAACCAATCAGTGGCATCAATGCTCCAGTGTTAAGCTGCACAGATGCTGTTCCCTATAATACAACTGTTACATTAAAATAATTTCAATTTTAATGTCTTTATATCTACAGTATATATATATATATATATATATATATATATATATATATATATATTTATGTAATAAGGTGAATAGTTTGCGCATTGTGATTGGTTAATAGCTATGATCTATTAGAGGACAGATGTACAGATTACGTCATCATGACCCACTTTTTTCCAGAAATGTGAAAATAAACAAGTTTTTCGCTTGCATTTTGTTTCTTTATTATATAAAACAAATAGATTCCATGTTGCCGTGCGTCTGTTCAGTAATAGATCACAGAAGACGTCAAAATGTGGTAAAAACATCAGTGACACACTTGCCTGCAGCTCGTGTGCCATTTATTTGTTTTTCCACATTTTGACATCATCTGTGATCTATTACTGAACAGATGCATGACAACATGGAATCTATTTGTTAAATATATATATATATATATATATATTTATATAATAAGTTGGAAATAGAGACATTTATTTTAACAAAACAAGCAAACTGCTTGTTGATTGAATTATCAACGTTGCACTGACGTAATAGACATAATGATTAATTTACACTCAGAGTATATAAATGACTGTAATCGAACAAGTTAATGCATTAAGTCCAACGGCGTGTAAGCATTGGTGCGCGTAAGCATTGGAGCGTAAGCATAAGGTGAATAGTTCGCGCGTTGATTGGTTCTTAGCTATGATCTATTAGAGGACAGATGTACAGATTACGTCATCACGACCCACTTTTTTTCCAAAAATGTGAAAATAAACAAGTTTTTCGCTTGCATTTTGTTTCTTTATTATATAAAACAAATAGATTAATCAATGCTGCCGTGCGTCTGTTCAGTAACAGATCACAGAAGACATCAAAATGTGGCAAAAACATCAGCCACTTCTTTGTTTTTACCACATTTTGACGTCATCTGCAATATATTACTGAACAGACGCACAGCAACATGGAATCTATTTGTTAAATATATATAATTTGCACAGAATTTCTCTTGCCAGGAGAGGGGCTCTAGATCCTGCCTGCTTCCCAATGCCTTTAACGGAACCTCCCTTGCGGTTTCGCACTGGATATTAAGGATGGTCACTTATGGTTTGGTGCCGATCCAGCCGTCTCAACTAAAACAAGCCATTCTCCGGACCAGTTTCGACTTCAGCGGAATTTTACAGTTTCAGCTTGTCCGGTGACGCTTATGCACCGTTGGACTTAATGCATTAACTTGTTCAATTACAGTCATTTATATACTCTGAGTGTAAATTAATCATTATGTCTATTATGTCAGTGCAACGTCGATAATTCAATCAACAAGCAGTTCTAATTTCAAACAAAATGGTTTTTCGCTCGTTTTGTTAAAATAAATGTCTCTATTCTGTCCTTTGTTGGGCCCTGCGATCGCATTTTGTCTCTCTTAAAAGTTCTTGCTGCTTGTGCCTCTTTGTCATCTGTTTGCCACTTGAGAATATTATTGTGAAGCTGAAACTGTTTCTTCTCTGATGTTAATTCTTGGCTTGCACGTCACGCAAGTATCATGCAAATAAAAAATAAAATCGCTTATCTTTCAATAAATTAAGTCAAGAAATTGAGATAGTGTAGAAGAGTAATAAATAAACAACGTATCAAAGTTTCTGGGTTGTGCGATATTCCGAACTCGAGTTATTTGCCAAAGGGTACCACTGAAAATTATAGTGTTTAGTATGGAGACGCCATGCTGGGGTTCCTCTCTGGAACCCCAACATGGCGGCCGGAAATCCATTGGAAACATCTGGAGCTCACTTTTGCTCTCGCAAACGATTTTTCTCTCTACTAAACTTCAAAACATTTGCATAGACGCTTCTGTTAACATATTGGTTATTCAGAACTCGAAAACACGACGTAAATCGATTTTTTCATGTACGTGATATGTTTCTCAGACGCAACCACGATGTCACGCATTGTAAAAAAATCTAAATTTAAACTGCTCTATTTTCAAAACAAGGCATGCTACCGAGGTGAAAACAAGCAAGCAGATATATCTTTAAAATGTCTTTAACCTGATGAAGGTAAAACCTCAAAATTTTTAATTTTAGTTTTTTCTGACGTCACGTGCAAGCCAAGAATAGTGGCGGCGGTTAAATCTTGCATGTGCGGTACAGTGGTCTTCTATCATTTGTGTCGAGAACATGCCCATGTTAATGTAAAAATCCAAGTGATTTGGTGTTACCTTTTCCTGAAGTCTTACATCTCCAGGTAGACAAGGCAATTATATAATTGCACAAGATTAATATATAATTTGCAAGGGAGGTTCCGTTAAAGGCGTTGGGAAGCAGGCAGGATCTAGACCCCCTCTCCTGGCAAGAGAAATTCTGTGCAAATTATATATATATATATATATATATATATATATATATATATATAAGGATGTCAGGGGGATTTTCTGCTGAGAGACACCTCACCCAGGGGACATTGTCATGCAAGATTCCCCGACTCCCAGGGGAAATTCCCCAAGTTTGCTTGACTGATTTTACAATCCCCCTGGTTAGTCTGGGGGTCGACCCCACAGGGAAGCCAATGACATGTGCATTAGGCTCACTATAAATTATTTATAAACACAACTTTAAACTTTCATGGTTATTAGCAATAAATGAATAAAAGTTCAGTAACGGAAGCTTTAGATAAACAATTGAGAATAAAAATTAGTGATAAAAATTGTGAATGACGTTTCGATGAATCGTTCATCATTTTCAAATTCGTAAAACTAAAAGTCAAATTCTTGTGAGTTCTTTATATGCTAAAATGTGTGTGGGAATCTCGTTGCATGTAATTAAAAACGCTACAATGTGGAACGTAGAAAGTGATAATTAGGTACTAAATAGTTTTGCTTTGATTGAATCAGATTGAGTGTTCAGCTTAGGTTTCATTTCTTGGATAAAAAGCATATCGTAAATTAAGCATTCAAATTTCCCACGACATTTCTTTAGAATGGTGAATTGTTCCTGAAGATCTTTGTTTCTCTGATTGTGCGCGTCACGCAGGTGTTTTCCAATAGCAGAGTGTTTGTGTTCCTCAATGCGTTGAAAAAGGTGTCGGCGAGTATAGCCAACATAATCTGCATCACACAGATCACATTTGAATTTATAGACAACGCATTGTTGATTTATTAACGGTGGTTTGGCCTCTGCTACTTTGATGTCGTCGGCAATTTTCTTGCTTGTAAACACTGGCATAGATCGCTGTTTACTTTCTTTCCAAGATCGGACAGCTGTCTTCCTACAACGTCGGCTGATCTTTGATCCTTGAACGGCAGAATAATTCGAACGGGCGCATTTGCTTGAACATCGCGAACTTGTTGTTGATTTCGCGACTCCATGAATCTAGTTATTGTGGAATTAATAAGATTATCTGGGTACTTCAGTTTTAAGAAGATCCCTTTCAAGTTGTCACATTCTTCAGCAAATAGATCAGGTGAAGATGAGAGACAGTGGGCTCGGTTTAACATAGTCATTAGAAGGGATCGTTTGTAACGGGCATCAACATGGCTTTGATAGTGGAGAAGTAGGCCTTTATTTGTTGTTTTCCTGTGGACACATGTTTTCAGCTGTTTCCCAATCTTTATGAGTTCCATTCCGATGAAAGGTAGTTTGTTGTTATTTGCAACTTCCATCGTGAAGCTGATTGCCGGGTGTGCTTCGTTTAATGTTGCCAGGAAAGCCGTAGCAGTTGGAATATCTTTTACCGCGGCTAAGGTGTCATCCACGTATCTCTTATAAAAGGAAGGTAACTTATCTTCGCTTTCTAGTTTCTCCTCGATCGAACACATAAATGTGTTCGCCATGAGTGGCCCAAGGGGTGACCCCATCGCTACTCCATCAATTTGTTCATAAAGACTGCCGTTGAATTGGCTTTTAGTTTTACGAATTTGAAAATGATGAACGTGATTCATCGAAACGTCATTCACAATTTTTATCACTAATTTTTATTCTCAAAAGTTCAGTAATTAATAATTACATGTAAGAGACAAAACATGAGCTCTGTCAGCTGGTTTAAAAAGTTTCCTTCATACGGTGGCTGTTGGGCTTATATAGGACATGAATAAACTTAAATTTTATTTGTAAGCTTAAGCTTATTTTACATGTAATTGCAAAATGTACTTTACAACTCTCATTTAATTGCGAAATGAACAATTCAGATTTATGTAGTAGAAATCCGAGTACAGTTGTAAATTTGGTGATAAACGCAACTCCTACTCGGATAATCCGAGTTGTACTTTGTAGCGGTCAATAGCTAGAGAACTCGGATTTTTGCAGTAGAAATCCGAGTTGTAAATTTGGCGGTGAATAGAATTCGGATTTTTGCAGTAGAAACGTTGTAGAAATCCGAGTTGTAAGGCGGCCAACAGAACAGAACTAGCTCGGATTTAGCGGTCAATAGAACTCGGAATCCGGTTGTAAATTTGGATTTACCGTTATTCGGTAACGTAATTTTATTAACGTCCTATACGAGCCACGGAGCTTCGTACGAATTAAGTTTATCATTGGTATAAAACGAGACTGCATGAAACAAATATGTTGCATGAATTGTTGTCAAGAACTTACCATGTTACCTCCAAGTGAAGACTGATTTTTCCCCACAGATTGTTGGCCCTGGGTGCCAGAAGTTTTATTTTCTGGTGAGGAGTGGTTAACCCACTAAAGCGTGATACGGCTTCGAGTCTCGGTATCGTGGCTTCGCCCGTCACATAAAAAAAAGCAATAAATAGAGACCCTCTAGGCCCTGACCTCTAGCCCTGCCATTGCCATTTGTATTCTCAGTATTCTTAGAGATCGTCGCATTGTGTGTCGTTCCCAGGGCTCTCAGATATTGGGGCGACCGATCGCGACATGGGGAGGAGGGAAGGAGGAGGGAGGTGGGGGAGCACAGTGGACTGTCATGTCTATGTCCCAGCTCCCATAAAGCCCCGTTCAAACGGTCATGATAGTTAACAATTACTAATTATAAGAGGGTCGTAGACCCGAAGTATAATTAGGATTATACGAGAATAAACGAGACGAATATAACAATGTACTGCTTTTATTGCTTCAAGATAAAACAGCAAAATTCGACGTCAACGTCACCTCGAACAGAACCCCGCTATGCTGCAAGGCCGCCCCACTGTATCGCCTTTTTGCTCAGCGACCAAGACCTGATTTATCTTGAGGCAATAAAGGCAATATATTGTTGTTTGAGGCGAGTTTAGGTGAAGTATAACTATTCACCGAAGTGGAGGTGAATAGTACTTGCTAATCACCTCCGAGTTAACCAAGCAGAACGCGCGAAAAGCACTATTCACTTGTGTTGTAGGTCTATATACTAATTGATGATAGTCGATGATAGTTTTCACCATCACGCGCGTTTGAACACGAACTATCATGCATAATATATATTATTAAAAACTGAACTACGGATATCAGATTTCCAGCATTTTCATTGGCTAGCCGGACACAGGCTCTCAGCTCATATACCTGGTCAATAGGGATACTTCACAAATTAATGTGATCAAGTAAGCTGAAGCCACTCAAAAGGCACTAAGGCCACATGGTAGCGGGCATTACCCCTTAAATCTACCAAAGCAAAGATTGAGCCCAAGCATTAGCAGCCATGGACAGCTGTTTCGGCCTTGTTAGGCCTCATCAGCATGGCATAGCTAATACCCAGGCTCAAGTACCCACATATCAATAAAACAAGCAATGAAAACGTAAAGCTTGTGGGATGTGGCTGGAGTCCCACAAGCTTTACGTTTTCATTGCTTGTTTTATTGATATGTGGGTACTTGAGCCTGAGTATTAGCTATGCCATGCTGATGAGGCCTAACAAGGCCGAAACAGCTGTCCATGGCTGCTAATGCTTGGGCTCAATCTTTGCTTTGGTAGATTTAAGGGGTAATGCCCGCTACCATGTGGCCTTAGTGCCTTTTGAGTGGCTTCAGCTTACTTGATCACATTAATTTGTGAAGTATCCTTGTCACTCCAGCCACATCCCACAAGCTTTACGTTTTCATTACCTGGTCAATAAACGCTTCAGCAAACAGAGAAAGCTCAATAAAATTTTCCTCGAAACGGCTGCCATTAAAACATTAGTCGTCTCGCAGCGGAATTAACGAGTAGAAATTTAGAAACTGGAACCGAAATGCAAATGTAATTCAACTTTTCATTGCTGAGTGTTTTAGAACGACAAGAAACATTGCTGGAATCGTGTTAAAAAATTTCTTGCAGTGCTAAGAAAATTTTTCGGGCTGTTGATGTTTAGCTAACAGCAAAACGCACTTTTATTTACGGAGATATCGAAAGAGTTTTTGAACTTAACTAAACGAAATTGAAAATATGTGTTCAACAACAAGTGTCGACGTCACCAATCTGTAACTATGCTCACAGACCAGTCTATTCAAAACAAACTGAACAAAGAAGAACTTCAGCTAAACTTTGCAGCAATAATGAATAATCCACTATCATTACTGTTTGAACGGGGCTTGTAGGTTCTTAGTTGCGGCTTTTTACTGTAACTGATGAAATCAATCGGAAATTTTATCGAGTCATCTGTTTCACGATTAATAATATACATGACAAAATTCTCGGTTCTGATTGGCTAAGAGAAATGCAGGTTTTAGGAAACACGATGCAGAAAAAGGAAAAAGGTTAAAAAAAAAAAAAGAAAAAGGGTTCTGATTGGTTGATAAGCAAAGGCGCTGAAATTGAGCCAATCAAACGCGGCCTCTGAATGGCGCAATAGTTCAGGTACATCGATGAACTGCGAGCGAAAACCGACAATGTCTGCCGTTTAGAGCAGTTTTTTTTTTAGGCAACCGCAACAAGAAAAGAGGTGAAAAACAGCTCTGAAAACGAGAACAGTGCGAAAAGCACTGTTTTTTGGCTGTCTTTTTGGAGAAAGGGATGTCTAGAGAAGGAAATTACCGACGAAATCGAAAATTATGATCTCGTTGGACTTAACACTGTTCAAGCCGGCTCAAGCCATTTTAATTTTTACGCCGAGATAATAAAAACAGACAAGGCCAAGATAATGAGCCAGAAACACTGAAGGTAATGATTATGCACTTGATAGACACTTGAAAGACAAAGTAGCCTGCCAGCTATAGCCTATAACTGTTCAGCCGGTTTTAGTGGCTTAAATTTTTTAACAACATTGACAAAACCGTAGTTTTGACTGAACGCGTGATGAGTCGTGCGTTGCTTCTGCAAAATTATGACAGGCTATCGCGCAATTTTTTCATGTATATTATTAATAAGTTATCATATAATTTTTCTCGTGCAATTTGGAATAAATAAGCACTTGTAAATTTTTATAAAGACTACGGCAAGCCGTTGCTGCCAAAAGCCTATCGAGTTGTAAATCCTGGTCCAAATGTCTTTCAATATCATCGAGTTAGAAAAGTTACATGGTCAGTTTTGAAATTGCATGGTCGAGTTTTGGAGAACGATGGTTGAGTTGCATTTTGAAAGTTTGAGTTCTCGCTAGCGAGTTTTTATATTCTCGCTAGCGAGTTTTCAATTTCTCGCTAGCGAGTTTTTAAATTCTCGCTAGCGAGTTTTCAATTTCTCGCTAGCGAGTTTTTAATTTCTCGCTAGCGAGTTTTTAATTTCTCGCTAGCGAGATTTTAAATTCTCGCAAGCGAGTTTTTCTCAATCGTGCGCAAGCGGAATATGCGGACGGATGTTGTAGACGGTAGAGGAAACTTTAGACGATAGAGGGAAGTTGAAGGCCGCGAATGGAAGCCGTAAATTTCGCAATTTTGAACTGTTGTTTTCTTTGAGGGCTCGAACTGGCGGGGTTCAAGAGTACCGATATTTCATTAAGCCAAAGAACATAATGCAAACAAGACGCTCTATGAGCTTTTACCTGGGACACCTTGAACACCTTGCGAAGTGCAGAAGTAGACGTACGCTAAAACCGACTATCGGTTCGAAAATTGATCTAAGGGCCCTTGAAGCCAGCTCATTCACGTAGTGATGCATTCGGGTATTCATTGCTGCTGTAGTCTGATGCGATTTCAATACAGGTTTGCAACATGAGGTGAAGTAGTTAGGCAGAGCAGCTTGTCGATTTCTTTCGACAAAGTGACACAAATATTCTTTGTCGGCTGGAATTTAGTTGTGATTCAGTAATTTTGCATATCTTGCACTGTAAAAAACAATGAAAGTCTTCAGGATCTAGACGTGTTCAGCATCGCATGTCACGAAAGGACTTTTAATGCACCTTCTTTGTTTCCTTCAAAACCTTGGAAAAATTTTGTTAAGCCACTGTAAATTTATATAAATAGTCATAATAGTTGAACGATGCCAACACTGATGAACTTTGTAGTGCGTCCTGCAACACAAATAATGCTTGACTTATGGCAAATTTTAG
>JAEMWC010000058.1:407500-527500 GCA_016490735.1 Pachyseris speciosa | reverse complement strand
TGACAATAACCCACAGTTTGTCAGAACTCTTCCAATCTCGCGTACCAGTTAACTTCTATCAGCTGTTTTAAAGTTTACAAGATATCCGTTGTATTCCTTTTGTCCACCTCACGTAGCCGACTTCAAACTTTATTTTAACCTTTGACGTCGTTTCGCTAAACACGACGGAATGGGTTATGATAGTTCCCTTTTCTTACCCAAATCGATGTGAACAAGTTCCGCTGTGTTGCAGTCGACAAGAATGTTCTGGACGTGGCGGTCACCCAAACCGACAACGTAACCAACTGGAAAAATATGGGTGATAATTAATGACTGAAAAAAGAAATCCTTCCAAAGTCAGTTTGGAACAAAAAACCACTAAATAAAATGCCACTTTGATAGCACCCATGTGAAATTACTGCTCAACACTGGTTCATTTGAATTGTCACGACTTAACAAGAAGTTTCACTGTAAAAGGGAGAGCTTCTCACACCATTTACGAGTGAAATCTCACAATGTAAGATCTAAAACAGATTTTATTGTAAAGATCGCAAAAACAAACAAACAAAACAAAACAAAAAATTGTTTGCCAGATGTGTACGGCTCAGCCGCTGATTGACAACTTGAGGATGGGAATGGCCAGACCAGGCTTCTTTCTACAAATTCCTGTTCAAGCATTTCATCAGCAGAATCGAAAGTTTGAACAAAATCACCTTTTGAACAGCGTAATAAACAGCACTGCAAGAAAGCTCTGTTCCATATAGACATTTTTATGTATACGTTTAGAACCGATTATATTGGAGTGATCGTTATAGATTCTCGATTCAACAGCGACAAACAAATCAAACAATAGACGATTGCAAGTAAACGAGAAACGCCAGTTTCGAAAAAACCAACGATATTTTCATTTTCAGCCTTCTATTCGACTGGAAATTAAAACTCAAACTTTGCGCCCATTCGAATATTAACTGGCTTTTCAAATTAATGATTAAGAACAACGCTAAAAATAAAAATGCATAAGTTGTACCTATCGAGGATGTAGCTACTCCTCTGGTGTATGTTAGTCTCCTCTCAAACCACACTGCGGGGTCTGGAAAGTTCTCAAGAAAGAAGTGTCGGAATACCGGGTGAAAATGTTCCATAAGCTCCTTCACAAAAAAGACACGTGCAACAAGGTACATTAATTACAAACCGTAAAGATACAATTGCTCTCCTCGCTGAAATAGAGACTACGATAAAATGGCTAGTTTTGCCATCACTGTCGACGGAGTTCAATGAAATCAGAACAAAAACTTGCTCTGATTTCTAACTGCGGGAAAATGAGCCCCTGGTGACAAGTACGAGAAAAAATAATTTGCAATCAGCGGGGGCCAAGCGCGGAAAACCGAGTGTGACGATGAGCTTTCGCTTCAAGAACAATTTTTCGAAAGTGGGTAAGAAAACAATAAAACTTGGGAAACCAACCAACATTATACAAATTAAGAAGTTCTTCTCTAAATGTTGTTCAGTCTTAACAAAACCCCGCTTACCTGATAAACCTCGCAGCGTGATCTTCCAGTATCATCACCAAGCTGAGACGAATGTAAAACAAAACATAAACAAACAAAACAAACAAAACAAATCAAAAACAAAAAAAATACACACTTTTATGGCAAAACAGAAAGCTCTGTCAGCGTTTTTCGTACCCAGAGACGGTCTGGAAAGCCCTTGCCAATAAAGTCATTTTTCTCGGATGGTTTTAATATTTACTGTGATGATGAATTGCCAAAATGTCAAAGCATTTTTGCAGTTAGGTCAAAACGTCTTAACGTAGATGAATACACAGCGCGCGAATAAACTGTACTGCCACTTTTTCTTTACCGAATTTTGCTTTGAAGAGATTTTAAAACCAGACGTCAGTCATGTGCAGATAAACTAACGTAATTGCAAGCCTGGTAAAACGATAACAGATTCATTTTGCTGCTTAACTATCGTTAAACCAGTATTTTTCGGGACTGAGCACGGCTACGGTAATTAAAATAAAATTTCACAAGTCTTTTTCCTTTATTATGATTGTTGCCATGATCTCAGAGAACACGATTTTGCAGTCGTCTTGCATAAGCTCGTATTTTCTTTGCACATTGCCACAAATGTTAATCAGCTTCTTTAAGAAAGTCTAACATGCCGTAACCATTAATATTTCACAAGGTATTTAAAGCAACTTGTCGTCGTCTATTAACAAAGAAGCGTTGCGAAGAAAAAAAAAACATGGCGGCCACTTGACTTCACCTTGACCTTCTTCCTGCAGTCAAGTGAGGTCCAGTCCCCTGGATAGTACCGCGGATGAGCGCCAGTCTTGGTTCCAGGCCGACCAATCAGATACTCGCCCAAAGGAACTGTACCTTCACACCATTCAACTATTCCACTACGCTGGGATAAAGGTATTACCTAGGCAAAATAAAGGAAAAAGGAAAGGACAAGTTGATTGAAAATTAGATTAGTATCTTCTTCATACCGGTCGAATTGTATTCAAGTCCTCTAGGGACGTTGGTAGCGTTAGCACATCAAGGACAACAGTTTGTACACCAAGGACTATAGTACAGAGACAGCATAGCCTGAACGTTCAAGCGTACCTTGTAAGTTCTCATCTTCAGTTTTCTTTTCCTAGTCTCCGAGTTCTTCATTAGCAACTGATTAACCATACCAAACACTTGCTCCATGACAGCGTCCTGGCGCAAATCATCCCTACCCTACACAGGCGAACAAATCACAATCACATGTCACATACTAGAGCGCATTTCAATTGAGTGTCGTAAAACCAAAACCAAAGCAATTACTCTGACCAATCACAACAGACCGAAACAGAGCAATGAGCCAATCAGAATACGAAGCAAATTACATGTAGTGCGGGAAAATGCGCGCGTACAAATCACAATTGATTTGGGTTTTGTTTTCCATTGGTTGAGAAAGTGGCGCGAGTTTTGCTGGCCAATCACAGAGCAAAGCAATGCAAAACCAAAGTAAAACGAGAATTACTTTCGACACTCAACTGAAAACCGCTCAGTCATAAAATACCAAGACACCTCCCTCATACGCTACCATGTCACATCACCCACAATCACAAGAGATTAAGTCATGTCATTCAGAATCACACGATACCATGTCACGTCATTCAAGATCACATCCCACCACTGCACGTCACGCACAACCACACAATACCATGTCATGTTATTCACAAACACGTGATATTATGTCATGACACAAACTCACATTATCATGAATGTCATGTCCCTCACAATACATCATTTTGCTAATGACCAGTTCCTGGTGAATTGTGGGTAGATCCAGTACTTTGAGGGGGCAAACGGTCAAAATTACAATTTCAAATTACGTACTAAAATGGCCGTTTGCCCCCACAAAGGACTGGATCTACCCACAATTCACCAGGAACTGATCATTAGCAAAATAATGTATCACAAGACACCATGTCACATCACGCACAATGACAAGACACCACGTCACGTCACGAAATCACGATTCCATTTCACTTTACTCACAACCGCAAGACAATCACACGAAACCTGACACTTCACGCACAATCACACTTTGTCATGTCCTGTCCGCTAATTCGAGCATTGTAATACCGAGTGATGTAATTGAAACTAATTAGCGTACTTTCACCAACTGTCGTCGTTTGACGCCATCAGATCCAATGCAAAAGATGATCTTAGGCAGGTTCACACCACCGGCAAGGCAGAACTTGGAATCAAATCCTACCACATGAACAAGATCACTATACTGGCATAACGGATCCACCTGGCAAGGAACCAATAGAAATAAAATAGACTTAGAATAGAATAAGAGGCAACTGATAGCTGTAGATAAAAAAGCCAGACTGAAAAGGAACTACATCGCTGAAAACTCCTTAAATATTAAGCAGTATCATTAAATCTTTTCTCTAATAATGTCTTCCGCTCAGGTTATCAAAACATCAGTCCACGTTCACAAAACAGCCTCCACTCACTCGGACGATCATATTGCATGGACTTACATCATAGAGCCCTTGGGTGTCAATCATTTAAATAGTCGTTTAGTACATAATGCAGCTGAGATGAGACCAAGTGAAAAGTCAGGTTAATCAGTTGCCTCACAGTTCATGGTAAATTCATTTGGTAATGCTTAAAAAATGAGCAGGAGTGTTTTATCAAGTTTAAAACACGAGGCGCAGCCGAGTGTTTTGGGACTTAGTAAGACACGAATTGCGAATTTATTGAAGGGCTTAAAACGCTTTAATGTACATTCTTACACTTTTGGGTTATTTTGGCCTAGAAAATCGGGTGTAAAATTTAGCCGTGTATTTATCAGATATAAAGATACTCATTAAAAATTAATTTCTTTTGTATTTCCTTCATGAATTATTAATGACGTTTTTAAAAAGTACTTAAAACGTTAACAAAGCCAGACCAGTCTGGACGCATAACGAGGCACAAATAAGCACCCTTCTGTAACACTAACACTGGAGTTAGCGACAACCGCTTCCGCAGAATGACGTTCAAAATGAAAAAATACAGTAGGAGAAGGTGACATTTATTTCCGTGTTACTGGTACATAGCTGATAGTTTCTGCATGACAGCTAATCGATCTAGCTGTGAACAGATCTTTACCTTGACATCTAGGGTGGGCACAGGTACCTCTTTAAGGTTTGAAATTCGTTTGATCGTGACATCCGGGAGACTAAATGGACCTGAAAGGCAGAGAGAGCGATTGGCAAAGAGAACGATTGGAGCGTCACGAATAATGTCATAGCATAACGAAAACAGTGTAACTAAAACGGAGTACCACAGTGCCGCGAACATTGCTACGAAAGCAGTATTGATTTAACTATTGATTTAAGCAGAATAATCTTTGAACTTTTATCTTAGATCAACGTGAGCATGAAGCTTCATTCTTCCCCTGTCCTGAAGCAATAGAGTTTACTGTATATTTTAGACCATCAACCCTTGAAAGCTACGCATAGGAAACGCCTTCCCATTGAAGACTGACCTCTCTGCACCAACTGACTAAGGGGGGGTTTGTCTCTAAAGAAACTGTGCTGTTGTGTTAGCGCGGGGGTGAAACCGAATCTGATTTTATCCAGTGAGCAGATACGGCAAACTAGTCACCGCTAAGCGAGTAAAGAGCTGATCTGAGGCCGCTATCCTTTCTTCAGCGAATCAGCTTATCTCTTAGAAAACACCAGTTATAAGGAACAAAAATTACGAAAACGGTCACTCCTGCAAACATGGCATTACGAGCCAATTTTAGACATGTTTCCATTGCAATAAATAGTGGAATACGTCTACCTCTCTCGTTCTTGATGTGTGAGACATTAACATAGGCCAACTCAATGTACGCCTCACACAGGTGTCTCATATTCTGTACAAGCTCCCCTCGATGTTTTCCGATTCTTTCAATCAGTTCGCAAGCTGTCTGAATTCGAGCCTGAAAACAGAACCAAAACGAGCTGATATTAATCCAAATACTAAATTGATATTAACACAAATACTAATCCTCCGGTATACTGTCACTGTTAAGTTTGAAGCCAGAAGAAAAGGAGGCGGAGGAGGCTGGGGGTTAACGGAACATCACCTTTAAACGTGGAGCACGCGACTCGTAAATTTCGAGAGACAAGGGTGCGACTGCAATCTGCGTGCTGAAAATGGGCGGGGCGAGGGGGGGGGGGGAGGAAGGGGAGGAGGTCGCCGAGTCTACCACTTTACAGGGGAAACCCATTTTATTTTTAATTCCGGTAGCACTTACCTCTGTGAATCCACTGCTAGCTCCCTTAGTATTATTCCTTGTCAGCCTTGAAGCAGCTGCACTCTTCTTTCCAGTTGTTAAATATTTGCTGTCCTTCTCAGCATTTGCGAGTGCCAGTAGGATGAATAAAGTATGATGCGGATGATCAATCGCTGTTCTCTCGATCAACTAAAAACACAGGAATGCGGTAAACATCCGCGACAAGCGAGTGGTACTTATCATTGCATATTTGACACGAAGAAGGGAAATAGGTATGTAAGACCTCCCATCTCCATTTTTTTAAAAAACCTTTCTTCTGAAAAGGACGCCACACTTAATAGACAGTTCAAACACGTTAAGAAATGTGTTGCTTAACTGATGTTGAATTTATCAAGAACAAAGCTTTTGATTCCTCGGGTAAATTTGAAGGCATGGCTTTCCTTACAACACTGAGGAGCTCCAACCGCTGAGCTACGAGACTCTCCTGGATAGCCTGCGTAGCGAGACTAGAAAGGGGAAGGGGAAGCGGGCAAGCGGGAAAGCGCGTAGCACGTGGAGAGAGCACGGAGCGTGAAGCGTGTTCTCTTTACCTTCCGCGGGCACCCGCTTCCCTTTCCCCTTCTACCGCCTGTCACGAAGGCCATCTGCTGGGTAACTACCAGGATGCAGCTTGCATTTTAGTATAGACCAGGAGGGATAACGACTGAAATACCTCGTTGAGTGTTCCCTGGAACAATGGATTATCGTGAGACTTTGTCCCAAGTCTGGCAGCAAGTTGGTACATTAGAGGAAGGCACTTACGAGACTCAATCTTTGATAGTCCTTCCTACAGACGAAACAGATACAGATATATTGGCAACAGAAATCAAACAATGTTACCTCACTACATAAACCCTTTTCATGCCAATAAAAAAATAACAGTTTGGACTTGGAAAAAGAGATGATCAGTCCTTGTATTCACAACCCCTTAAAGGGAACCTCCACTCTTACAACAAATTGACGCTAAATTGTAGGTAATGATTACTAGATTTTAAATTTTGTTCTAAAATGTGGACATAACATTTAAGTGTACAAATAAAGTTGATATCATCATCGCCTATTTTCGCTTTCAAATTTCCCAGGCACGGCCATTTTGGATTTGATGACGTGTAATGGTTGCCATATTGTTTAACACAAAGGATTTTCGGCTCATTTGCGTCCTGAAAACAGCTGCAACCATTACACGTCATCAAATCCAAAATGGCCACTCCCGCGAAATTTGAAAGCGAAAATAGGCGATAATCCACCCTATGCAAAAATGGCTGCCTTTAAATGGGGTTAAATGCAATTTAACCTAGTTAACGACCAGGGCCCGGTTGTTCGAAAGCCGATTAACACTAATCCAAGATTAAAAATTAACTATGTAGTTTATTTCTCTATCCACAAAAGGTGTTCAACGCTGATATTCTGCAAAATTTGAGATTAGAACACGTCAATTCTGAAAAGCAAAAAGCAGAAAAAGAAACATTCATCCAAAAGTTAAAAATTGCAACCAAAGTTTATGCTAATCCTGGATTAAGTTAATCGGCTTTCAAAAAACCGGGCCCTGGAGCAAGTTTGCTCAGTTGTTGGCGTGGCATGGAGTGGCGTTAGCATTTGTTGGTATATTGTGGGTTGCCGGCGGCTTTATAGCCTTCTGCCTTATGTCTGGTGTCTTCAGGCAGTCCATTGTTCAGCGGTGGTTCTGTGGTATTTTATGCGTGGACCATTTTGCATGTGCTTGTAGTTTTACTCTGCTTGGCGTACGGGGCGTTGTGGCTCGTGTGTTTTCGAGTTTTTTTTTTTTCGGTGTTTATTGACGTTTAGGTTTTCGCAGTGGTCGGACTTCGCTTTCATTGGTATTGTACTTCCCTCGTAACTTTTTTCCGCCGTTTTTTCAGGGATTTTTGCAGCGTTTACTTTCGTATCTCCTTGTCACGTGTTGGCGCTCGTTTCTGATCTGCTCCGGTCTGTCATGGTTCTTCCACGCCTAACCAACAGCTGCCTGGCGGCTCCACTTCCAACCAACGACAGTCTGGCGGCTGGCTTCGTCCCCACAGCTTCTATTGCATTCCCCTCATCGTCTGTGGCCCCGGTTGTAGTCACGGCGGTTTTCCCGGGAACTTCTTCCTCTCTTTCCGAAGGGATAGCGACGGCCTTGGCGCAAGCGCTCGGGAATTCATTGCCCACTATCATCGCGGCGATCCGGGTCAACACCGCTCCTGTGTCATCCGCTCCACCGGTTATTACGAGTGTTAGTTCCAATGCGGCGACGGTCGTAGCTGGCTCTTATACGGCTTTGTCAGGTATGTTGCGGTTGCATTCATCACTGGCTGCAACTCGGCCCGTCTCGTGGATTTGCGTGTCTTGTCTCTAGCGGTTTCTGGTAAGTATTTAGTAACGTACTTTTTCGCGCTGAGCGGTTAGCGGTATTTGTAGGCATGATACAGTTAAATCTTATTTTACGTAGTTACGACAAGGAGCATTAGTCACACGCGTTGCTGGCGTGTTGGTTGTTTTATAGCGTTATTGCGTGGTCCCGCCAATCCAGCCTACGGTGTTCTCATATGTCAATTAGTGAGATATGCTAGAATTTGCAAATCGAAGTTGGATGTTATACCTAGACTTCACCGTCTTTCAGCACATCTCCTTCACCAAGGCTTAAAGTCTGCGCTGCTTCGTAAATCATTGACTAAATTCTTAAAACGCCACGGTGCTATCGTTGAGAAGTATGGAGCTGAGATTAGCAATCCAGGATTGAGAGACACCGCTGTATCCTTTGTTATTTTGCTCCTTTAAATTATCAACGCCCATCTTTGAGATCTATGTTGTTTGCATTCCTTTCATTTTGATGCTAGTGCGCGCGCAATTTTCCTTAGTTGTGCGCGTGCTTTGCCTATTTAGTTTACCTGTGCTTACCGCGTTATTTAATTTACGTGTGCTTAGTTCGTTCTTTAACGTACTCCTATTATTTTGTGTTGTTTTCCTTGCTTATATGAATTGTCACTAACTGAGCTCACAGTGTGGTTGGCTCCTCCTAATGTTCGGCAATTGGTATAGGATTTGATGGAGCCGAAACTTATTATGGTATTGCACACATTTTACGTATCCTACTGATGATCAGTTATTACATTCAGATATTTTTAGAAGCAACATTATAAAATAGCTGGTGAATTCGTGTAGTCAAATTCAATTGCGCGAGCGTGCTTCATATTCCTATTGAGCACGCTGATGACGTAGCAGAGGGAATTTCTCTTTACACAATATTTAAACTACCGCGTTGAAAATGTTATAAAACAATTGGTTCATGCGTCAGCTCTGCGTTCATCGAGATATGAAGCACTTGGGAAGTTTGGAGAGCACTCAAGAAGCTAGAGTTGCTCGAGGCGAAGCCGAGAGCAACTCTTACGCATCTTTCGTGCTCTCCAATCTCCCCGCGTGCTTCATATCTCGATGAACGCACGCTGGCACATGAACCAATTGTTAATTTGTTTTGCGTGTTAGTCACCTTTGAATTTACATGTCCTATATTGTACTTGCGTTGTACTCAGCGTTGTTTGCCTGGCGTTCTGATCGAGTAGCGTTGCGTGTCCTGTCTCTGGCGGTTTGTGGTAGCATTACACAGTTATATCTTATTTTTACCTAGTTATAACTAGGAGCATTAGTCACTAGCGTTGTTAGCGTGTTGTTTTTTTTTATAGCGTTATTGCGTGGTCATTTTAGCGTTTTCCTTAGCGTTCTAGCGTTGTTTGTGAGCGTTGGGGGGTGGGTTCTCGGCGTGGCCAACGGTATGTCGCTTCTGCGCAAGCGTATGCCATTACATGTGCCTATGTTGTGCTTGCATTCTACTCAGCGTTGTTTGCCTGGCGTTCTGTTCGAGTAGTGTTGGGTATCCTGTCTCTACCGGTTTGTGGTAAGCATATACAGTTAAATCTTATTTTATGTAGTTACGACAAGGACCTATAGTCACTAGCGTTGTTGGCGTGTTGGTTGTTTATAGCGTTCTTGCATGGTCATTTTAGCGTTTTTCTGTAGCGTTTTAGCGTTTGTGGCCAGCGGTATGTACGCAAGCGTATGCCATTACATATGCCTATGTTGTGCTTGCGTTGTCCTCAGCTTTGTTTGCCTGGCTTCCTGTTCGAGTAGCGGTGTGCCTCAGTGTGGTGGGGTCCCTTCACATTTATATGTTTACCTGCTCCCCTGGTCAACTGTCTGCAACTGGAGCGTTTACTGAGGGCTATACGCGTGTACAGGGTTCATCTCCGCTGACTCGCCTCCCTATTCGATTTGTTAGTCGTTCAGCGCATCTTAGTCCTCACATCCCAGGTTCCTGTCGTGCTCTGGTTCTTTGGCTTTTACACGCAGGCACGGTCATCACTATTCTATGTTTGTTCCCGGTATCCATCTGGCTGTTGTTGACGTGCAGGCTGACGTGCTGGTGGGCCCTACATGCTTCAGTGTTCACGTCAAGTCCTCTAGACTGACCCCCCCCCCCCCCCCCCCGCCCTTTTTGTGTGGGCTGTGTCATCTACATGGGTTGAGGGCCTTGGGTAGCTTTCTGGCATCATGTGGCATCTCTTTAGACCTTAGGACAGTGGTCTCGTGATGCCTCCCTATGGTACATCCGCACATCAGGTGTTTAGTTCGTTGGTTTAGCGGGTAGTGCATTTTCGTCACCTTTGGAGTTGGGTGCCTCAGGTCTGGCCCCCTGTGGGCTGTGGCTTAGTGGCCACGAGCCCCCGTTGCTCCGGGTTGTTCACCCGGAGGTCTTTCGGCATGGCGGCCGGGGCTCGTGGCTGGGTTGCGGGTAGGGCAGGGTTATGGGTTGTTCTACCGACCTGGGTTTGGGTCGGCGGTACCAGCACCCAGGTCCCTGAGCACCCAACCTCCACTTGCGACGCAGGCGTTAAATTATTCTTTTGTTCAAATTAGCATCACTAACCTCGTTATTGAGACAAAAATTCTAAAGAATTTTTTATCCCGAGCGAGGTTAGTTAGGCTATTTTGAATACGAGCAAAAGAATAATTTAAAAGCAGCCATTTTTGCATAGGGTCTATGATATCGATTTTTTTTTTGTACACTTAAATTTTGTATTACACCCATTTTGAAATCACTGGTGATCCTTGCAATCTGATTGGCTCTCAACAGTGCAATTTATTTCCAAATTGCACCATTTTTTTACTCTAAATCGCATCCTTGTTTGTAACTCATCAAAATGAAAATGAAATAATACTATCCTATCAAATTTCATGGATAAACAAATATTAATATTGACAAAAAGCTGTATGATTTCAAAATGAGTGTAATAAAGTGGTAATTGAACTTCGTGTCATGCAATTTTGGTCTGAAATCATACTTGTGATTTCAAATCGAACTCGCGCTTGAAATCACGCGTATGATTTCAGACCAAATTGCACTACACTCAGTTCAATTATCATTATATATCCATGTTTCAAAGCAAAATTTGAAACTAAAAATTATTTCAAACAATTTAGCGTGAATTTTTTGTAAAAGTGGAGGTTCCCTAAGTAAACTTCGCTTGGCTGATGGGGGAGGTGTCACTAGCTAACCTTGATCATCTTGGAAACAAACTCTTCGTTAGCATTGTCAAACCACAGAGAACAAAGCCTGAATATCCTCAAGTCATATTTATCCTGAAATATGAAAAAATCAAAGATAAGAAAAGTGGAACGAAATGCTTTCGTTGGCAAAAGCAAAGTAGCTTAGTATATCAGCCTATTCCAAAGCTGAGAATGCAACGACGCGAAAACGAAGGATGGTTAACAGTTCTTACCTATTGCATGCATTCACAACTCCTTAAAAGCTAAGTAAACTTTGCTTGGCTGATGGATGGTGTTGATTTTATTTGTTCTTAATATATTGTATCGACCTTTTTGGATTACTACCAAGTTAACAGTGAAAGACCAAAGTGAGAAGAAAGGGGAAAACAAATTCAAGTGGCCGTCTCTCCTTGGACCCTCCATGTCATCTTCTTTCCCATGCGCGTGTGCAATCGTTTCTTCTCTTCCCACATATCTGAAGGCCTAAAATCTTGAACAAGGAACCTTTCCACTCAAACAGGTTTAATGCCTTATTCAATTGAAATATTAATTTGCTGTTGCTCTACTTTTATCCTACCCCTGTTTGAAGTGTTTTGACGTAATACTCCACAGCTGTTTTCAGGAACGTCTCTCTGTCCTTAGCCACCTGCCGAAGCTCTCGTTCATCCATCTGCGCCTGCAGATTCAGGGTTCGTGCGTACCTGTCTTTCTCTGACTCAATGACTCTCTGAAGCTGTTCCGACTCCACCTAATTTAACGGGAGAGCAAGTCAAGTCAAGTCATCTTTATTTAGGCAGAGTGGCCCTTTCAACACTATAGGTACTCACAAAGCTTTTCTAGGTCAGATCCCCACAAGAGTTAAAAAGATGACCTTCCTGCTACCACCTGGATGCACAAAACACTTAAGCTAAGTCAGACGTGTAATTTCATCATCATGATCCTCATCATTTTAGAGCGGTTTTCAATTGAGTGTCGAAAGTAATCACAATTATACCAAGGCCGCGAAGCGGCCTGCCAGTATAATTTAAATTATATTAACAAACGAAGTGAGAAATATATGAGAAAACAACAGGTAGAATCCCACTTATTGTGCTACGAACCACTCTTTAACGCATCTAAAGAGAAAAATAGACTATACTATATACCCCCCAGGGTAGGAAAAAAGCCAGGCATGACGTAGTACCACAACTCCCTGCGGCCCTACATCGCGCCGCTGACACGTGACACTCCATTCTTTCAACGCTGTGGACGGTTAACACCATCGTTCTTATATTGGCACCGTAGTAGAGCATGGCACCTGCACATAGCTAAATGTGGTGACACTGCTGACAGGGACGGGTGGGTGGGTCCTCATATATTTCTCACTTCGTTTGTTAATATAATTTAAATTATACTGGCAGGCCGCTTCGCGGCCTTGGTATAATTGTGATTATATTACACAAACTCCGTTCGAAATATATGAGAAAACAACAGGTAGAGTTCAACGCAAAAAACAGCGGTGCCAATAGAAGGCAAACAATCAAATACAACTGGTAATATTTTAATGCAACCCAAAACAAAGAAACGCCAAAGTGACAATGCTTATAAGGAAGCAAGGCAAATGTCAACAATAGCAGGTTGCAAATCTTCAGTTCCACAAACACAACAAATGTTGAGCAAACAGCTACAAACAGTGCCAGTGAATAACCGCATGAGCAAATGTTGAGCTGTGAACGGGTTTGTAATAAAATCACTGGAAAGTCGAAAGGAGTAGACCAATCAGCCATCCTTAAAATGTCTGATAAGGGAACGTTGGAATTGGCTGCTGCCATAGTTTTAGCCCTGCGCACGGAATGTGCTTTGAAAATATTGGTGTCGACACTAGGGACAGTCAGTAGTGAACATAGCCACCTCCTGATGAAAAGGGCTGTAACCGGTTTAAGAGGCTTACATATGAGATAAACAACAGATCCACCTTGGAGGGGGAATAACTGGACGGATCGCATGTGTAGCCTTTAAGTACGAGCAAAACGTCGCAACTGGGCATAGATCGGAGTTGGAAGGGAATCGTGCAAAGAAGACCTTCGGAAGATGATCAGTAGAGCCTCTTTTACAATTACGGTAAGGAGCCAAAAGTGTTAACTCTACACTCTACATGCGGCAGAGACTGAGATCCAGTTTGGTTAGGACCAAGACCCTTTCCAGGTAGGTTAAAGAGAATAGCATTGCAAGCTCAAATGACAATTGCATGAGAGACAGTGACCTGTTACTACCAAACAATGCCAGGTATTGAGTGACAAAATTTATGTCCCAAGTTTGGGAGTACCTAGGTTTATGGGGACGATCGTTGAACATTCCTTTTAGCAGCTGGATAACTAAGGGTTGTTGACCCACAGGTAGGCCATCCAGCTTAGCATGAGTGGTGGAGATAGCTGAGCATGTAACATTAACTAAGTGGAAAGCTGCTTTGCTATTGAAGTACTCAGTTAGGTGTGGTAGGATGTCAGTTAAAGGTGCCAAAAAAGGATCAACCTTTCTTTTATCACACCACCGATTCCAACGCACCCAAGCTGATTGATACTTTTTGTGTGTTGAGGGGTGAGATGCTGAAAGGAATATCTTAGTAACGTCTCCAGAAATTCCCATTGCTTGATACTGTCTCTGCAGATGGGAAACATGGCTAGGTGTAGCCTGGGAAACATTGGGTGTATCCCTTGGGGGTCTGCTGGGTCATTCAAGAAGTGCCTGGAGGTAGGGATGAGGACTGAATGGTCGACAAGAAGACCACCGTGGCTGTGCTTCCCAGATGGGGTGACTTATATGATGTCTGCCTTGCCATGAGTTACTTTGTTCAGTACACCTGGTATAAGATTGAAGGAGAGGAAGGCATAACTCTTGAAGGGTGCCCAGTTCATTGTCAGAGCATCCGTGTGCAATGCACCAGGTCCCAGACACCAGTTTGCATACTTAAGGAGATGGGCGAGAACAAAACAGATCGAATTTGCACTCTTCCATATAGGGAGAGATTATCTGAGGGTTGATTTTCTATTCACTGTTGTCATTCAACACCCTCGATTCCGTGTCTGTAATGGTGTTTAATTTGCCGGGTACATGTTGGGCCGATATCACTATGTCCCTCTCGAGACACCATCTCCAGAGTTCAAGAGCTAGGGCTGTGAGGCAAGTCAGCCTCGTACCACCCTTACAGTTGACATGAGCTATTGCTGTAGTGTTGTCTATTCTCAGACAGACCACCTTGAGAGGTTCTTTAGAAAAGACTTTGGGGCGAAGAAGGCAGCCTTGAGCTCTGATACGTTTATGTGAAGGTGCTTTCGTCTTCTGTCCAACGCCCATTTGTGCGATGCCTTTGGCAAACAGCAAAGCATCCTGTCTTGGATGCATTGGTCATTATGAGCAAGGTTGGATCTGGGGTTGTGATTGGGCTGCCATTCACAGAAGTGATGTTCAACAGCCACTATTGGAGTTCTTCCATGGGGTTGTGGTCCAGTGTGAATGTCACATTGAAGTTTTCTTTGGACCTGTGTAAGCATGGACCAATTGGATCTGTATCTGAAATGAAGGGGTGCCTGTCAAACGGCCAGGCGACAGGACTCTAGTGTGCCCAGAAGGCTGGCTAGTTGATGCACAGGTTTAGTTGGAGTTGAAAATCGCCCTCTTGCAAATACTCTCCTTCGGGAGGTTCACTGTTCAAAAAAGAGTAGGGGACGTAGTTCCCGGTGTGGTGGTCTCTCTCTCATCTGATGGTTAAATGCTCGGAGATATTAGCTGCACAAGCTGCTCTATAATCCGAGGGTAAATAAAGTAATGTATGTATGATTCTACAGTGGAGTCGATTACAAAACCCAGGAACAATATTATTTGGGTTGGGATTAAACACGACTTTTCCTGATTTACTGTGAAGCCTAGGGTTTCTAAGCGAGTAACAGCCATAGCTGTGTTTCTCTGTACCTCCTGGGAAGAAGAACCCAAGATTAAGAAGTCGTTGAGATACAGAAGCATACTAACTCCCCGTTTGCGTAAGCATGCTGCTACCGGCTTGAAGAGTTTGGTCAAGACCCTAGGAACGGTATTTAAGCCAAAACATAGGCCTTGAAAGGCATAGCATTTGCTTCTCCAGAGGAATTCCAGGAGATTCTGAGAGTCCTTGTGGACTGGAACTGACAGGTATGCGTCTTTCAACTCTGTGGTCTTCAGGGAGTCGCCTCTTCGAAAAAGAGACCTCAGGGAAGAGATGTTCTCCATCTGAAATGTGAGTTCTCTACGAACTTGTACGGAAAACGTAAGTCTATTACCGGCCTGAAGATTCCACCTCTTTTGGGAACTAGGAACAGGTTTGCAACGTAATCTTGTAACCCAAAACAATACTGAGAATTTTTATGGATGGGAGGTTATGTCCCGCCACTTGTCTATGAATTCGTCGATTCTTTTGCCTCGGGCTTGGAGACCTGAAAGGAATGCCCCTTTTTTGGGGGGGGAGGGAGGGTGGGTACTTTGATACTTATTGGAAGTACCTGAGGGCTTGTCCTTGTTGCAGCAAGCGTTGCCCCAAGGTGAGGGCGCTTAGTGGGTTGTGAATTCAAAGCAGATGCCAAGTTCTTAGCAAGGCCTCAAGATAGGTCTGCTTGCTTTGAAGCAATAGAAGGAAAGTCATCCCCGAAAAGCATGTGCTTAGCGCTGGGAAGAGACTGCTCAGCTAGGCCAATATTATCTTTATTTAAGGCCACAAGAATTTTCTTTCCTCTCAAGATAGAGAATTGGTAATTTGCTGAGCCTAGCAAACAAAGCAATTGTTCTAAAATAGTTTCCATGTCTTATTTGGGGACATCCTTGTTAGATGTTAATGCATCATGCAAACAACATAGGGGGCTTGTTATGTTCAGCATAGCCCTCTGCACAAAGGCTAGTTCTTTGTCTCGCTCTTGTGTATATTTTCGAGACTTCAGTGGAAGAAGACAAACAATCCACCGACGGAATGGAGTAATTGTCAAGAAAATCACTTACTTGATCGTAAGATAACTTCCGATGGAAGTTTTTATTTTATTTCTTTATTGGTTTTTTTTTTTTTTTGCAAACATGTGGCAAAACCTGCTTTTGGTTCCCAAAAATGCTGCAATTGTGGATCACAGAGATCACCGCCATTTGGGGGAATATTTGTCCCGATACTCTGATTCATCGTCGTTGGAAGGCTCATTAGCCTCACTGTGGGGTTCAAAAAAACCCCGGTTGGTGGCTCATTTGCCCGAGTTGGTGGCTCATTAGCCCGAGTTGGTGGCTCATTAGCCTGAGTTGGTGGCTTAAAAGCCGTAACAGAGCCCTCGTGGGTGGACATCAGATGCCAGCACAAAAAGTGCGTCTGATTCCACGTTCACCTTTGGCGGGAAAGCCGTCAGGCTTTGTTGCCAGCAATCTTCGATCGATGAGGTTCGTGGACTTCACGTCGTCTTGAACCTGCTGTAAGGTCTTCAAAATAGTGGACAGATATGCCTGGTCTTCACCAGAAGTCCTTGGGCGTTTAGGAGGGCTTGCAGAATGTAAACGCTCTGAATCAGTTCGGCGAGCATCATGTTGTGATCTCGAACGAGACCCAGCTCGATCGTGAGCGACGTCGTTTCGACGTTTTCATGGCGAAAGTCAAACATACACTCCTGAAAGAAAAGGAACTACCTACCCGATAGAAAGCCGACTCGAAAACGAGTCGAAATCGACTGTGGAAGGGCCTAAAAAATGCAAAATAAGCGGTTACAAAACTCACTTACCTTTCTTGTGTTCGTAGCACAGCAGGAAAGATGGAGTGTCACGTGTCAGCGGCGCGATGTAGGGCCGCAGGGAGTTGTGGTACTACGTCATGCCTGGCTTTTTTCCTACCCTGGGGGGTATATAGTATAGTCTATTTTTCTCTTTAGATGCGTTAAAGAGTGGTTCGTAGCACAATAAGTGGGATTCTACCTGTTGTTTTCTCATATATTTCGAACGGAGTTTGTGTAATATAATTATGGTTTTGCTTTGGTTTTGCATTGCTTCGCTCTGTGATTGGCCGGGAAAACTCGCGCCACTTTCTCAACCAATGAGAAGCAAAACCAAACCCAACCGCGACTTGCACCCGCGTATTTTCCCGCGTTTTGCGCCGGTTGCATGTAATTGCTTCGTATTCTGATTGGCTCATTGCGCTGCTTACTTCTGTTGTGATTGGTCGGAGTAATTGCTTTGGTTTTGGTTTTACGACACTCAATTGAAAAGCGCTCTATTTCAATAGTTTAAAATTTACAATTTAGAGAAATACACAGCCCGCATTTAGCAAAGCTAATTGAGGCGGGTTGAGTAACTTCAAATCAAATTTAGCAAAAATAGATTGTTACTAAATAAATAAATAGGTACACACATACATTCACAGATAGCTAGCGTTTACACGAGAAGAGCAAGTACCCGTAAGAGGACATAGCACATAAGGAAGTAAAAATAATAGTAATTCGCAATGTCACTTGAACAGCTAAATAAAGTAAATAGAAAAGTGTTGTAGCCATTTTAAACTACAAGCAGGCAAATCACCAGACAGGCTCGATAACAAGCCTCTCTTCCAGAAATGAACCCGCACTCCTAAACAGACGCAAAAATAGAGTGTTGCCCGGAGACGTACACACATAGGGTTCCCACTCACTGGGATAGAAAAAATTTCCTGACATTTCCCTGCCTTTTCACTGACGGCAAATCAATCTTCACTGACCATTCAAAACAAATCCTCGGGCAATAAAGCCAGCAATGAAGCCACGGAAATCAATTCCTTTTCAAGAATGTTTTGAAATGACATTGGCTAGAAAAATATCAAAATCTATTGGCATAATTTATAAAGCAAGTTTTTGCCATCCCACCTCCTTTTTGTGCACCTTATATTTTAGCTCAGTTTATCCTTACCTTGTTTACTGCATATCAGTATGGGGATCGACCTATCCTTCTAATCTAAATCGCATTTTTTTACTTCAGAAAAAAAGGTTTTAAGAATCATATCAAGAAGCGCATTCGATGCTCATACTGAACCAATATTTAAGCAGCTGAAAATTCTGAAACTCAGTGATATTTGTCGATCTCAAATTGGAAAGTTTATGTTTTCTTTTAAGAAAGGCCTCCTTCCTGATGCGTTCAATGAAATGTTTTTGCTGACTAATCACATTCATCATTATAATACTAGAAACTCCAATGCCTTTTACTTATTTTCTTGTAGAACGAATATCCGACAATTTGGAATACACTTTCAAGGACCTAAATTGTTTAATTCTTTCAATACAGAAATTCAGAATGCTGACTAAATTAAAAACGTTCCTCCTGAACTGACTTCCCCTTATTTTGTTCATTTTGTTTGTTTGTTTGTGTTCTTGCTTTTTAACCTAAATGTGCTTACAAATTAATTAAGACACGCCTAAAATAATCAATTTATAGTTGTATTTTCTTGAGGTGCCTGTAGCCCGAATAAGCCCTAATGGTTTCTATATGGGCATCCTCGCCTAATGCTTTTCTCTTATCGATTATTTAATATCTCTTGTAGTTAAATACATGTTTATCTTGTAATTTAAAATAACAATAAGTGGCAAAAAAATAAACTGAAACTGAACTGAAACATTACCTTCATAATCAAGGTATCCCCTTTCCAAACCTAATAGCTAGCCAAATGTAAAATTCCCTGACTCTTCACTGACGTTCAGGTAGAATTTAGAATTTCCCAGACTTGATACACAATTCACTGACTTTTCACTGACCTTGAAAAAACATCCGTGTCTCCCCGACCGTGGCAACCATGACTTTGGTACCAAAATTCCACGGATTGTCATGGAACAACAGACAGAGGAATTAGTATACGTACAGATCACTAGCGTCTTACCTTGGCCCTTTTCATCAAAGCCTCTTGGTTCTCGTAAGTACTTGAACTCATGAAGTCCACTTTCTTCTGATACTGAGTGTCGGCAAACCACGCAAGCGACAGAAAGGCCTGCAAAGAAAATGCACATTGCAATGGTAATGATAAGCGCTAATTCCGATTTCACTTTTGAATACGTTTTACAAGCAACAAGCAATGTTCAGCTTTTCTTGTCGTTGTTATTGTCGTTTGTTTTTTTCGTTTTGTTTTTGTTTTGTTTTTGTTTTTGTTAATACCACATGGCCAGACACTGGTTTCGTTTGTTTGTTACACGCTTAAATAACTCCAGGAACAGATGTCAGCACACAAAACCCTGCACTTATAATTAACCAGTCCACCAAGCACAAATTCTGACCTATGCTCAGAATACTGTTTCGAATGATAACATACCGTGGGCTAAGGCAACATACCACCATTGGACAGAGTCCAATACTAAACATGTTTCTCTTAAATTAGTCCGACACCGAATAATGCAGAAACTATGGCATGTGCCTTTGGTTTCCGTATTTACGGGGCTGCATTATAACATTAAATTAGTTACGGAGCTGGAAAGAACAAAAAACATCATAAGACAAAAAAACATGCGAATAAATGAATGGATAATCTTTAACTAAAGCACCTCAATTCTTGATGCTTGGTCACCGCCCTCCATGCACTCCATAAGACACGCAGCCTGTCAAAACATTGAATTAAGGGGTCATTTATAATGTTGTCAGCTTGCTGTCTTGCTTTGATTTCGCAAAATCAAGGCTCGATGCCTGCAATTCCCAAACCAACTAAGCGAAAAAGTACAATTTCTGGTGATTTTCTGAAATTTTAAGACCACTTTTCGAGCATCTTAAAAGGGTTGTTCTTGTGATTTGTTTTGTTCAGGAGGCCTTCAAGTACCATTGCTTATAACCAAAATGCTCCTAGAACACCGACAGCTGGGGGTATTTTCTCAAAGGGGAAGCAAAACATGATCTGTACTTGGCTATTTTTCCGCAGCACAAGAGGAGAACTTGAAAAGTTGGCTCAATGTCTTAGTTGCAATCCATTTCAATCCTTGCCACCCTCAGCCAAAGGACTGGGGTACACTACAAGATGCTGCATAACTGAGACGTTCCTTGTGTATTCTCTACTTGCCTTTTCTAGGTAGTTCTCAATGATCGTGTTGGGATTCTCGGATTTGGACTCTGCGAGCCAGTTCCCATATAATCCAAGAGCTTGTGGAAAGAGACTCGATGCCTCCGAACTCTGCCCATGAACCTGCAAATATACACCAGACATGTATGTCATATTTGGTTGGGTTTGTTTATGTGTAACATGACACCGATAGCCATGACTTCGAATCTTCCTCTGATAGTATGTCACCGTATTTATTGCCTCCTTTTTGCATGTGTAGTAATGGTGTGCCGACCATTGATGCACAATCGATTATCACGGAAAAATGTATTGGTTTCAAACAAAAATATCAAAACTTGTCAGTGGCAGAGCACTGGACTAGCGTGCGGGAGGTCGCGGGTTCAAACCCCGCCCGGACCAACACTCAGGGTCTTTAAATAACTGAGGAGAAAGTGCTGCCTTTGAAATGACATATACAAAAGGTTAGACTTTCTAGTCTTCTGGGATAAGGACGATAAACCGTAGTCCCCGTCTCACAACTCTTCATAATTGATTCTGTGGGACGTAAAAGAACCCACACACTGTTCCAAAAGAGTAGGGGACGTAGTTCCCGGTGTGGTGGTCTATCTCTCACATGATGGTTAAATGCTCGGAGATATTAGCTGCACAAGCTACTCTAAAATCCGAGGGTAAATAAAGTAATGTATGTATGTAACAGCAGCTATAATCAATTGAATGACCCTTTTCTGCTACGTTTCGTATTCTTTTGTCGTGTTCCAAAACACGCGGCACTTTCTCGACCAATGAAAAGCAAAACCAAAACCAATCGTGACTTTGCACGCGCGTACGTTCCCGCGCTTTGCGCCGGCTACATGTAATTGCTTCGAATTCTGATTGGCTCATTGCGCTGTTTGCGACTGTTGTGATTGGTTACAGTAACTGCATTGGTTTTAGTTTTACGACAGTCAATTGAAAACTGCTCTATAATCGATGATCAATCGGTTGGGTCAATCCGATTATTCCGATTATGAAATCTCAGGCGATTCCCAACACTAATGTGTACTGTTAGTTGTTGCTGCTGTTACTGTTGCTGTTTCTCCTCGGTACAGCACCTATAAGCTGATTGGAAGCTAAATATAACTAAGCGAGAAATCGTTTGCATTCGACATATGACGCTCTTCTTCCAGTTTTCCGTTACAATGTACCTTTTCGAGATGCCTTCCAAGGGACTTAAGTAGGTACATAGCAGTGTCTCGTTCACCTCGCGCCCATCTTAATTTTGCTTCTTCCATTTTCCATGACCATGTAACACCAAGATCCTTCCCTTCCAGTTGTCTCTGAACCTCTGAGATGCCACTTTGCAGCTGCCTTATTCGGAACAATGCCTTCTCTGCAACCTGCCACGAATTTATATTTTTTGAGCTTATCAATGCTTTCTATTAAATGCAAAGAGATGTTAATTAACTTTATGCTAAATCCTAACTTTACTCTCAGACCTTTATTTGTAGGCAACAACGCTATAGAACGTGTATCGACTTACAAGTTTCTAGGAGTATTTATTGATAGCGACCTTAAGTGGAATAGTCATGTTGACTGCATACATAAAAAAGCTTGCAAGAAGCTTTACTCCCTACGTATTCTAGGTCGATCCGGCGTTGATCAAGGAAGCATGTTAAAGGTCTATATAAGCTCTATTAGATCCGTTCTAGAGTACGCCGTGCCTGTGTGGCAATCCATTCCAGGTTATCTGTCTGGCAAAATTGAATCCATACAGAAAAGGACGCTTAAGATAATTTTCCCTTGTGTTGAAAGCTACTTAGATACCCTCGAGTTAGCTCGGGCGGAGACTCTTGCGTGTAGAAGAGATAAGATATGTAAAGAGTATATGTGTAAAATGAAGGACTTCAACCACCCTCTTCATCATCTTCTACCAATACGCCTAGACAATACCTTTCCCTACACCCTAAGGCACAAATCAGACAAACTGTATCTTTATAAAAACGTTACTTCCTGTAAAACGAAGCGCACCGAAGACTTTTTCATTTTTAAGTATTTTTAACAAATGTGATGCATGCTCTGGTGTGGTTTTTTAAAATTCTTACTTGATGTATATAGAAATGTACATAGTCGATTTTATTAAGTTCTTTGTATTTTAACTCGTTAATTCAGTTCGTACTGCAAGAGAGTCCAATAAACTGTTATAATTATTATTATTAATTCACTGCGTTAAAATGCCAGCAAGACTGATGAGTCTTTTAAGAAGCATAGGTTACTATCAATTCCTGTAGCAACCTTCAGTAGCATTTCCTTGTACATATGTTCACATTTACAGAAATAGCTAAGAAAGCTCTTCGATTCATCCACCAGATTTCATCTTCAATGCAATTAGAAAGGGTGTTCCATACCCCGTCCCTATATTGTAAGGACGCATCTATGTGGGGGCAAGGCAACGGGGGGGGGGGAGGCAGTAGACACCTATAGGGTAAGTTAAATTTAAGCTTTTGCCTATCACCTGGTGATAGACTGGAAATTTTAAACCCGCAGTAATGAAATGGCAAAGACATATTTTCATTATATTAAGAACGACTGCCAACGGGAATCCCTCAATGCCATGGTAAGATGCGGTTATCATCAAGTCTTGTGGCGAGTTGGGACTAGTCAATGGGTATACGACGCCCATCCTGATTACTGCTACAGTGAACATTGTTTATTTCGGAAGCATCAAATGAAGACACATAGTAAATTTTTAAGCTCAACAAGAAACGAGAAAAATGTAGTGTACCTGGGGACTGTTTGAGCGTCTTGCGAAGCTTTGCCTGCATCTCCAGATGAGTTGCGAGATCCTTGTAAGCTCGAGCCAGATTCGTCAAATCGTTCGGGCTGTTATTCTTCTTTAACCTCAGTTTAACGAGGGTTTGAAGCATGGAAGTGCGGAGAGCGAGCAGAGGTTCTAAGAATTCGAAGTCATTGTCAGGTAGAGGAAATCGCTCATTCCATAAGTCAACCATACTGGCTTCTGAGCTAAAAATAGGAACAAATAAGCGTCTGAAAATTTATTGGTTTCTTCATCTTATTATAAAGAAATCAGAAAATACATAAAAAATACAGGCTTGACAACCCAAGAGAATCTCTCCACATTATCTAACTGAACAAACCTACCTGTTCATGGTCTTGCCAAAAGTCTCCAGTTCCACAATGCATTGCAGTCTCGTCAGTGAGGGATAAACACTGCGCACACTCTCCAAGCTCACATGCGCCACATCATTCATCACCTGCAATCTATGAACACGGCAGCATTCAATGCATCTTACATGGAAAAGTAATGTTAAAATTCACTTTCGAAAATTTGATTAAAATAATAGCTTAGTCCTCTTTTCTCCAACTTGGGATGTTCAAGAAGGCGTTTATCTTGTTATGCAACAAACGAGGGGATACAACAAGATCCTGCATGAAATTATCCATTTCAATCCCAGGCAAAAAAAAAAACTGTCCACACCACACAAGATTTGAACTGCAATTACGGAAAAAAACTTCTTTAGCCATAAAATTCCCTTGAAGTTGTAGCTGTACTTGTTTTCACATTCGGGAAATTGAATTTGAACATTACAAATTTGAAAATTGAAACTGGGTCCTCCTGAGAGTGAAAGTGATAATTAACCAACTATCTTACTAATTGTACATGGTGTGCAAATTGCAATGAAACATTAAGCCTGGTTTTCACTAGCGACGCAAGCACAAGCGCAAGCATAAGTAGCTTATGCCAAGTGAAAACGAACACTACGCAAGCGAACGCAAACATAAGCGCAAGCACAAGGAAAAGGAAAAATTTTGATCCTTGCGCTTGTACTTGCGCTTATGCTTATGCTTGCGCGTTTCACAGTGACATAAGCGCTCTTGTGCTTGCGCTTGTGCTTGCGTCGTTAGTGAAAACCAGCTTTACTTTGCATTGTCCAGTGTGCACTGAAATAGTTCCCACTCTTCTTCTTGTAAAGCACGCAAACTGTCGTGCAAGGACTGGTGAAATCCTTGCGAAGAGCCTGAGCAAAGCTGTGAACACACAAAGTCAAAAGTCAAAGGGCAATAAAGAACAGCAAACAAGCACTATAAAGAAACCTCAAAATCAACGATAACAACTTGTTAGAAACTGGAAGGCACTTGTTCTCATTTTTATTTTAAAATTAGGTTAAGCGCGGGACGAGTTTCACCTTACACTCGGGTACTTGACGCTCATTTTGCACTCGCTGTTTCAATATTAACTTTGTAAAATGACCTTGTGAGGGAGAAATAGTGTGCACGTGGGAAATGAGGATTCAAAACCACACAGACAGTGTAATAGACAAAAAGAGACCTGGAGTCCAAGTCCCAAACACAATTCTGCCAGGCAGACTCGTACTGCAACTCAGATACCTGTGGGGACGCAACGAGAACAATTAGCAAGATTGGGTCAGAGGCCTTAAACGCTGGGTTACAAGAAAATGCATGCTGAGTTAGGCCATATTTATGAAGTTCAGTGATATTTAACCAAGTTAACCAACAACGAGTGGAAAAACTGACTGGTTTTAGTAGCGAACGATTGTTACGAGTAGACAGACTATTCACAATCTTGTACCTCGAGACTTTGTTCCTTCCTGCACACGCTTGAAGAAAGAAGCGACCCTCGATAGACACATTGGGTTAACGATTCTGTTTGCTTGTTTGTTTTTTCAAACAATATAAATAACCGGAAATAAAACAGAAGTCCAACATGGCGCTGAACGCTAAGTATATATGGGTTATTGACCAAGCGTGAGGTCAAGATGGCGGGATATTGGCCAAGTTCTTTTTTTGCGTGTTTATGGACCGAGACGAAGTCGAGGTCCATAAACACGCAAAAAAACGAACGCGGCCAATATCCCGCCATCTTGACCGAACAAGCTTGGTCAATAAAGCATTTATTATATGACTCAAAGGACGCTATTAAAAGACAGTAAAACGCGGGACGAACGGGCTATCCCGAGCGGTCAAGATAGTTCCATCTTGACCTCGCGGGTAGCCAATCACAGCAGGAGAATTGATTCATCTTGACCGCTGAAAGAGCCTGTCATATAATAAGCGCAGTTATACCGGAAGAGTCGCTCCCAACCACGGACAACAGGGATCGAGATGGTACGAAATCGGACTATTCACAGAGGTTAAAGTGACTGAGCAGGCGCACAAGTCTCAAGTCTTGAGTCTCAATTCATAAACAAACCATGAACAAAGCATGAACTGACTGACATTATAAAGACAATTACAATATTGCTAACTTAAACAAACTAACCTCAGCTGTTGCCTGTGGATCCTCTGTTGACAGTCCTTTCAAGTAAATTCTCATTAGATGATCCAAGCCAAAGTTCTTCATTGACTGAAAAGTTGGACACAAGCCGTATAAGCACCTCCGGCAATCAATAACGTGTGCTGGATAAGTTGCAAACGAGGAACTGTCCGCCTTACCTGCAGAAGTCCAGTTTGCGATGAAGAACAAATATTCTGCATTCGAAGGTCACAAGCACCTGGAGGCAAAATAATAACATTGAAAATTTTGATATCAACCCACTGAAAGAGGACGATGGCATTTCATGCAAGCAAACAGAGGTAGTAAGGTCGCGAAAACAAAGCTTGGTATCACATCGCAAATGTGCTGTAATAATAATAATAATAATAATAATAATATTTATTTATATGGCGAAAATTCAACTAATACAATTTTCAAATGCGCCTCACATATATGAGCTGTATATAATACTAATATATAATAACAATAGGAAAATCGAATCCAAGTTAACATATAGAATTAAACTAACTAACTTAACGTATGCATATAAAATATACAAAACTTTTATTTATACGTCCTTTGTGTGTCCTGCAATGGTTGAAGAAGCCAGTCCTAGAAACACACCCATGTTAGGATAAGGAAGACAAATTTTCAGCACTGGAGCTCCAGAAACAGATGAAAAGTAACTCTTTCATCAAACCTGACTGTTTTAGTACGCCATTTATCATCAGATAGTGGAGGAACCGTAACTGGCATTTTCGAATTTTTGCACCTTGTTCCACTAAAAAAAATATGTATGTGATTTACGCCAAGATCTCAAAAGAGAAAGCGGCTAGCATTCTTCCAAAAATAGGATGTACCGTGAAAGTGAAGGGGAGTGTTTGTCCTTGGAGCCCTTCATGCAATAAATGCACGAATAATCATTAGTTCCTACCAAGAGCTTTATCCCAGGCGTGCTCATGCATGTACGTCCTAATGCGTGAGTCTATATCAGCCAGCCTGCCTGCTCCTGCACCATACACACTGTCTGGCTCGCCAATAGCTCCATACGCCTCAAGAATAAGGGTCTGGTAACTAGTACTCAAACCCCCCTCACTGCTCTGGCTTGTGTCGATTTCCATGGCTTCCAAGTTTTGACTGTTGGATGGAAGGGAAATCGAAACCGGAGAATCTGGCTTGGACCTGCAAAAAAGACAGATGAATGTCAAACGGGAAGTTGTGATCAAATGGTCAGTGTAGTGCATTCAGTTCTAGCAAAACTACAGGGGCGAGTCGTTTGGTTGTGAAGGGTTACCAGAATTACATTGTTAGCATCTCGATTTCTGCTGTTTGTTGTTATTATCACATTAACTTGAAGACAATTGTTATCATGCAGTTACTTTTGAATGTCAGCCCATATTTCTGTGTAGAGGAGAGCTGTAAAATACGCTGAACATCGCTGAGCAGCTGAGGCGACTTCTAAGTAATCCAAATCCAACCAGAAGTTGTTGTCCCAGGAAGTACTTTGCCCACGCCCTCTTTTCGGCACGTTCTGAGTTCGTAGATATGTAACAACAGCAAGCATGGTGCGAACAGTCTCCTTCTTCACTGTGAAATATATAAAATGCAGTGACGTGTTATGAGAGGAAGTTAAAGACGACAACCTCAAATAAACAAGTGGTTCATGCGTCAGCGTGCGTTCATCAAGATATCAAAGCAGCGGAAAGTTTGGAAAGCACGAAAGACGCGTAAGAGTTGCTCGAGGCGTAGCCGAAAGCAACTCTAGCTTCTTGAGTGCACTCCAAACTGCCCAAGTGCTTCATATATCGATGAACTCACAGCTGATGCATGAACCAATTGTTTTAGAACATTTTCAACGTGGTAGTTTTATAGAGAAAATCCCCCTGCTACGTCATCAGCGTGCACAATAGGAATATGAAGCATGCTCGCGCATTTGAATTTGACTACACGAATTTATCAGCCATGTTATAACACTAGTTGCTAAGTTTTGCCCTGCCATCACAATGTCCTGGTATCACGCTCCTGAAGTTCGTAAAATCATTACAAGGATTTGTTCGTTATTAAAGTGCACCTAACCCCAAAATATTTTTTCGCTAAAATAAATCTTTGCACCTGTTCGAAACGCATTGTGCCCCTTAGCGCTTTTCTAAACCAAATCTTGACTTTTTATAGGCTGTAAAAGGTTCGAATTCTAACCATTATCTGTTTCACGACCGAGTCATAAGAGGCATGGGTCTATTCCCGATTTGACGTCACAAACTGATTTGCATGCATGTTTACAAAGACTTACCGCGATGCAAATCAGTTTGTGACGTCAAATCGGGAATAGACCCATGCCTCTTATGACTCGGTCGTGAAACAGATAATGGTTAGAATTCGAACCTTTTACAGCCTATAAAAAGTCAAGATTTGGTTTAGAAAAGCGCTAAGAGGCACAATGCGTTTCGAACAGGTGCAAAGATTTATTTTAGCGAAAAAATATTTTGGGGTTAGGTGCACTTTAAATCTTTTATCTACAGTCCACATATGTGATGTTTCTAAATATTCAAGCGTCTTTATGTTGCTTCTCTCACCTCCAAAGATTCCACTGTTGTTTGAAGATGGTGTGCTGGAAGGCGCAGGAGAGCTGGCTCTACTTGTAATTACGCTTGCTCCATTACAGTGGCTGAAGAAATTTCTGAACTGCTCCGACAAAGTTGTTCTAGACGCATCATCTCCACATTCCAGAATGTTATGCACGAGGTAAG
Organism: Pachyseris speciosa; assembly: GCA_016490735.1. NCBI lineage: Eukaryota > Metazoa > Cnidaria > Anthozoa > Scleractinia > Pachyseridae > Pachyseris > Pachyseris speciosa. The sequence continues at coordinate 499,134 of JAEMWC010000058.1, read as the reverse complement.
GGAATACGTGCTCGGCAAACTCTACCTAAGATTCAATAGAATACCGACTTACTCAAGTGAAACGTATTTGACAAAGGAAACTTGAAACAATAAGTCACTAATCAATGGTTTGGTTCGTCTTGAAGACGTCCTGCAGTAGAATTCCCTGAATCTCAAGATTCAGTGACATGGGGCATTGAAAGGAAGGCGTAGTTGAGGTTTTGCTAGTACACATGCCCTGGGTTTAATTACCCGAGCTCTATAATCCAAGACATGCTTCTAAGGCATTGACACAGCCGTGGGTCAAATTGGTACATCATATACTACTAACGTATTTAGGCATGAGACCCGGTTAAAATCTCAAGATGAGATCGCGTATTAGTATCGACAGGACGGACCAAAGGCGTGTGGTTATTTCATGTTATGCTACTAAGAAACAAATCTACGTGACGTTGACGTAGCGGGATACAGAAAATCACGTCCTCACAAACGAGGTGAAAGCAGTTTGAGAGAGTGTTGAAAATGTGATTACCTTTGTTCTACAGATGGGTGATAACACAACCAAAACGTCATCTTTGACCAGACCACTTTCAATCAATGTACAAGCCAGTCTGTTATCCACTGTTCGTGACTATATTCGTGGCCATCCAATCCTGGTATCCATAACCTTGAGTCTTCTAGCTTAGCATCAGATGCTTCAATGGTTACCTTCATTGCTGATGCACCAGCAGATGACTAAATTCGACAACATTGTAATTAAAACCAATCAACATAGTGTTATTTCTGTTTTGGTGTGGTTTTCTTTATTACCAAGTCTGAGATGAATTTACAAAATGGATCAACGAAGAAAATCAAAATACCACAAAGGGAGTGGTAGGCAGAATCGTTGTCACTTTCGTAGCAAGTAAATGTATTCTTGGGGAGGAGGAAACAAGCACCAAACATATGTTAACAGAAAAAATTCTTTTCATTCCTCTGTTAATAATAACTTAAAGGGAACCTCCACTCTTTCAACAAATTTATGCTAAATTGTTGGAAATAATTACTAGCTTCGAAATTTTGTTTTGAAACGTGGATATAACATTTAACTGTACAAAAAGAATCGATATCATTATCGCCTATTTTCGCTTTCAAATTTCCCGGGCGCGGCCATTTTGGATTTGATGACGTGTAATGGTTGCAGCTTTTGTCAGGAAACAAATGAAGCAGAAAATCCTTTGTGTCAAACAATAGGGCAACCATTACACGTCATCAAATCCAAAATGGCCGCGCCCGGGAAATTTAAAAGCGAAAATAGGCGATGACGTTATCCATTTTTTGTACACTTAAAAGTTATATCCACGTGTTAAAAAAAATTAGTAATTATTAGTGGAGGTTCCCTTTAAAAATAACCTCCTGCTAAAATAAATGAATATTATCAAACTTCCAGAAAAATGTCTCGTATTTGCTATTGCACTAGCTAAGGAGCTACTTAGATAAAACTAAGCATAAACTTGCCCGTTTTTTCTTGGATGGTCTGAAAGGTTCCAAGTACCACAACAGCTGTTCTTGTTTCGATTTTTCAAACTCTTTTATGAGATTTGATCCAGATTCCGTGGCAAGGATTTTCTTTAAGCAGGATGCTGCCGCTATGACAACCTCAACCCTGTCAATTGATAGCAAAAGAAAATGTTTTCAGAATAAAAACAGTATTGCAGTGGTTCACTGCAACTGGAATACAGCCCAGTTATCACTCACTTTTTGTCTATGAGGTAGCTGTTTAAGAGGTATACAACAGCAGAATTCCTTTGACTGACAGAATTACCAGCAGACACCAGGGAAATTGAACCTGTGAGAAAATCAAAGGAAACATTATTGGGGGCCACCTCAGTGTCTCGAGGTTCACTTTTATTAAAACTGCCTCTCAAAATTTAAAGTTTAAGTTGGTACACAGAAGATGTCCAATGACGCAAGCCTCACATACATTCTAAACTGTTCACAGTCCTTCATTTTTCCGTGAGATTGTGGAGATCGAGCGCGTCTTACCGTTAATGGCGGTAATCTTGATTTTCAAATGTACCGAACCGTCCCCCGCCCACTAAGTAGATTTGACACTATTCTCCAGGTTGACTCGGTACATCTGAAAATCAAGATGGCCGCCATTAACGGTAAGACGCGCTCGATCTCGACGATCTCACGGAAACATAGAGGGCTGTGAGCAGTCTACGTACATTCAATATACACAAACTGAAATACGTTAACAGAATCAAGCACGTTTTGATATGTATGATGATTATACACGATGCGTCCGATGGAATTACGTTGGATCGTCCAATATTACTATATTACATGATGCAGCTATCCCTTCTTCTTACTAGCTAACTTTCGCGCGTACTTAATGTCACCAATTATTTCAAGGCGTATTCGCGAGTATTTAATTTCGTGATTTGGAGAGAAAAAGATAGCTGAGGCGCATTTAATTTCGCGATTTCGTCCTTTCTTTAGTCTCACAAAATCCGTATAGTAAAGACCAGTTAGTCTGGTAGACGTTTTCATTAACTGTTCTAGCAGCCCGACAACAAAAACAACCACATCAAAATTGCGATAAATACAAGTCTCACGAAAAAGCTTATTACAATAGCAGTATGAGTCTGGCACGAGTCTTGTATGACATAATGCAGTATTAAATTGCGCGATTTCAATTTTTGCCCATTCTAGTTTTAGCGAGTATTAAATTTTGCGATTTCAGACGCGAAAATTAGTACGAATAAGGTATTGTGTAGAGACGTCCTTCGCATTTGTAATTACCTCCTGTCAGAACTGCTAAAAAGCCCAAGATTACACTTAACACGATCTTTATAACTCACTAAAAAAAATCAATTTCAGAGGTTAATTGTGTAGTCAACTGCAAAGTACATGTTGTGGTATGAAGTTTACTTTGGTATCAAATTATTTCATACCAGTATATTTATTTCCCTTGTCTCGTAACCCTAATTATTCATAGGAGACAAAGGAAATAAAGTTTATTCTGCAATTCTGCAATTTCATACCAAAGTAAATTTCATACCACAACATATACTTTCTTGTTTATCACATTTACCTGTCCTTTTGCAGCCCAGCGAAACAGTTGACAGGTCTACAGCTCCAATTTCACCCAAACAGTTTGCCACTTCACACTGCACAGCTCTTACTTGGTTGTCTCCACATGAGCTTAACATAGAAGCGAGCTTGATAAGGTCGTACACAAGCTCAGCCACAGAACTGGATGACACTTTGCTACCTGCAACTACTAAACATTAAAAAGAAGGCATTTTTTTCTTGCATTATGAACAAGGGCATCACGACTGTCCACAGTGTGCACGACAACAGGGGTGCTTACCATTTGTCAGAAAAGCCAAGTATGGAATGACCGTTGAATAATGGTGAGCGATTTTCCGAATTTACCGACCAACCGGATGAGATTTACTGCAAGGTGTTCCGTCATGCGCACTCACTCGTTCTGGCGCAAAACGACCTGGAAACGGAACGATTCGCTCAAATGGTAAGCAAATTTCCGAGGACTACCTCTGGAGGTTGACCACAATTTCCGAAAAGATATTCCGGAAAATTACCTTACCATTTGACTTCAAACCGAAATTTCCGGATTTTTCTGACAAATGCATCCCAGGCCACCAAAAATATTTTTCACAATTAACGCATACCGAATCAGCTTTTACTCTCCCATAATAAATGTTGCGTGAAGAAGGCCACCCTCCATGCTATGATCATTCATTCCCTTTTATGTCAGTACTAACTCCTCGATGTCATCTGTGGCTTCTGCGTGCACCTATGACGTTGGAAAAATGCTAGAAAATAACTTTTACCTTCTGTTCTGTCGACCAGATCCAGTAGTTGATCCTTTTGATTAGCAAGCGATTGCTTAAGAAGCCTCAAACCCTCAAGCCTACTCACTGGAGATGACTTTGAGTCCGCGTGTAGGAAATGGGTGATTTCCTGGTAAAAGAGACAAGAGAAAAGTCAACCAGTTTACAGAGACAGATTTAAAACAAAAAAGGTTAAAAACTAGCAGAAAAAGCTGACTTCCTAATGTTACCATTCTCCAAAACAAAAAAGAGACCTGGCGTATTCCAAGTAATATCCCCAGAAAGAACCCTAAACAAGGTGGATATGATGAGGTCAACCTGTACTGCAGTCTGCAGGTTTCTTAGTCACCTGCACCCAGATACATAACATATCTCCTGGGAAAATAAAGACCACAAAAATGTTGACCAGATACATAACTAAAGAGGTTCACTGTGAAGGCAAAGAAGGCCTGCAACATACTGACTATAGCAGTTGTTAATCATTGTACCTCAGTTAAGGCCGTTCGGTTTTTCCTTATATTCCTGTAACACCTGTTGATTTGTTCGAACTGTGCATTATCTGGGAATGGATCCAAACTGCCGATTGCTTGTTGCAAGTCAGTGCTCGAGTCCACTATTAAGAAATTCAGCAGTTGCAAAGCCTGTAAAGAAAGAAAAGAATGAAAAACGGTTTGGAAGTTCTATTATTTTTAGCCCACCGTAAAAGGCCACATATCACAAACTCCAAACTCTCCACTTGCGCAAATTAGCTAATGACCCAAATAGCACACCAATGCTCTAACACTAACGCACAAAGAAAAAGTTTGGCAGAAGACTGTTCCAGCTTCATAAAAAAGGTTTGAGGCTAGCCAATAAATTTAGACCCCAAGGAAGATACCCATGTTGTAACGGCTCACTTCTTAAGCTGTGCGCTCCACTCTCGGAGGTTTGGGAGAACTCTCAAGAAAAACACAACACATGCAACTGTACATGTTGCGACAGATCCCTCTCACTTTTGTACTCAGTGTTCAAGACTGCTATCACTTTGACGTACTATAATACCAACGGCAAAGAATACCACCAACACAAAATACAAGATACGTTTGATTTCTATACCTGTTCTGCTTTTTCACCTTCACCCAAGGCATATGGAGTCAATGTACTTGTTATGACCTGGAGGTGACTGCCAAATTCCTAAAATAAAGAGAGAAAACAACTTCCTTCATCTTCTGACTGATACTTCTCGAATATCTCACTTCTAATACTATCTGTGCTCCCAACGTATACCAACATCATTTCGTGGAATCAAAAGAGGAGACCTTCCTTCTACCTCCCTATCTCCCACAATCTTTGGAATTAATAGTCAATCACGACCACTAGCACTTTGGAAGTGCTGAAACTCCATCCTTATCAAATCCTCAAATGAAACGGTATAGGAAAGTGAATAACACCATAGGATGTCCAACCCTCACGGATCCTGTCATAAGGCTTGCCAAAGCAGCTCTTGTTCGTCTTTTGTTTGATGTTTCCTCTTTTCTTTCAGTTGTATCATTACTTAATGGTTGGCCTCATGGCCCAGTCCAAAATTTCTTTTAAGACGAATGGTGTTATGTTCTTCCGTTTTACTCCATCACCTTAAGTGAGCCTAGAGCTTGAAACGTTACGTTATCACCCCATGTCAGAAATAGGTAACTTAAATGAGGAGAGCAGGTCTGGCGCAGTGGTGAGAGCGCTCGCCAATGTGTCTCGGGTTCGATTCCCAGACTCAGCGTCATAAGTGGGCTGAGTTTGTTGGTTCTCTACTCTGCTCCGAGAGGTTTTTCTTCGGGTACTCCGGTTTTCCCCTCTCATCAAAAGCCAACATTTGATTTTATTTGATGCTACTTGGTTTAGAGTTGATTTGATTTAGTCTCCTTAATTAGTAGAGCACCTGTGCTCGGCTACAAAGATTTAAAGTGATTATCATCATCATCATTATTCTCACCTGGCCACAACACTCGACCGCAGCTTGACAAACATAGTACAGCAAGTTACAGCACGGCAAGAACAAGTCGTCATCAACCATAACATGGAACTGTTGGGTAATTTGTCCTCGGCGTGTGCTAACGTGTTTTTCATCAGTGATTATTCGCAGTAAAGAATAGATCACATCTCGGATGAAGAAAGCCCAAGTATTTCCCAGTCCTTGGGACAAGTCTTTCAGAAGAAGAAGAACAAAGAGCCTGTACATGGAGAGTATTCTCCTCTTCTCGTGGATAAGATGAGTCTCTGAAATCCGAGATGTTAAAGACAGTAGGATCTTCTGGATGTTATCCTAAATGAAAGAAGAATTTGTTTTTAGTCTTTTGCTTGGTTGTTGTTCACAGATACACGTACATTAAACATCCAGCAGGATGCTGTTAACGGTATGATGCGTCCCAGTGCTCTTAATTATTCATTTAGAACTAATACCACCTATAAAGAGCTGGTCCCAAGATGCACAAGATTAAATGGATATGAAAAGAGGAAGTAAAACAACCTCAGGTTATTGATACATAAATGTCTCAGAGGAATTCCATCAAGACATCGATTTTTTACGCTATTATGCTTCTGACGTTACTGCATCACTGAGAGTTCAGCAGTATTTAATTAACTAAACCAATCTTTCACTCTCAGTGACAAATCTAAGGTCACCTAATTAATCAATCTTGGAATGAGTGACTGCAGATACCTTGTGGTTACAAAGCACTGAAACAAGGGTCTTCCCTCCATGGCAGCGTGTGAGGAAATCAAACGTGGCCTTGATGGCGTGTGACGTAAAGAATGGAGGATCGGGTTCCGGGTCCGTTTCCCTGAAAAGTCAGTAAACGCTCTGGTTAGATCAACAACAAAACAGTTGTACTAATCACTAACTCATGTAGAGTACTGGGTTCAAATCATTTCCAGTGTTTCTCACTTTCTTTATTTGATGGTAGCCGTGCAAAGATAAGCATGTTGCTTTCCTACCATCCTGGCATAGTCATGCCCTTACTTGCTTCTGTTTACATAAATCACGTTAACCTGTAAAACGTTATGTGCTGTTGCATCAGTAACTAAACCTACTACAACAATAAAAGTCAACTTTCTAACAATTCTAAAGTTGTACATTATGAATTGGAGGGCGACAAAATGTAATGTTGCCTCTTTTGTGGGGAGCCTCGGTAATGAATGATTGGCAATCAATGACTGCGGCATTCTATTCGAAGAAAAGAAAACGTCCAAGCGAGAGAAAATACAAAATACAACTATTGATGAATTTCATCTGTTGCAAAGATGAAAGTATACTAACTTGGTAAACCTGGATATATCTGACCCCTCTGATGGTGGTTCATACATTCTTAACAGCAGACTGACAATCAGCTCATCAAACTTCTTCGCCAAAATCTTATCAAAAACCTGCAAAATAGCGTACGAGGATTGCCACTATCAATGGCAGTAAACAACAAAAAGGTTGTAATTAAGCCACACCTGAACAAACATTTCGTAAAGTTATAAGACATTAGACAAAGTTCACTTACATCTTGGGTGAGAATACTGACGAGGAAATCGTGACTCCTTCTGGCTTGTGCGCTTTTAGCTTGTTGTTCACTTGACTTCAATTCCACTGCATCTGTTCTGCTTTGCGCAGCAAACCATGGCAACAAGAACGCCGTAATGTCACAAAAGCTGTCCATGATGAACTCTTTGCAATCACCTCCTGGATTGACCTGCTTAGCAAACAATGCGAGGGATTGCTGGGCGGTGTTTGGCCTTGATACTAGATTGGCCAGGATTGATCTGTGATGACACCTTCAGGTAGAAACAGAACATACGTGTAAAACCAGCAAATCATTTCGAAGCATCGCACATTTGATTGTAGTACCCCATTTTTCTATTAATATTCTGCAGTGCCTCACAACGTATGAACGGTACCTAACACACGCTTTTCTGGTAATAAGCTTGTGCATTGCAGAGTTTTTTCTTTATCTTTCTCAGTACCAAAGGACACACGTTTTTCACTTATATTCCACTTGTTTTCCGAAAAAGGTAAACAGTAGCCAACGAAACGACTGCTTCGAACCAAATGGATTTTGGTAACCTAAAAATTAAGCCAGAATCGTTTATCATATTTACTCACTGGAAAAAGTCTGGAATTGACTTGAGGTCTAGCATCTCACAAGGGAAGTCTGTGATCTTGAAGCCATGATTAAGCCAGTTATCGACGATAAACTCCAGGTGACTATTTACGTAGATAGCTCTTGACGTGTAGCCCAATTCACAAGCCAGCTGGCCAAGAACCTGGTGATAGACCAATAAAAACAATAACGCTTTTAAGTAAATGTCAGCACAATAAAGTATCCAGATATTTAAAACAGCTGGACTTATACACTATGTTAACACTACCAGATCAGTGTTCTCCAGGAGTAAGAATCTAGGGGGGTGAGGGGGCACATGAGAACAGGCACATCACCCAAACGTTGAGCAAAATTGGGCGCTACCTTGTCCTTACTTAAACGAATACTCTAACTAATGCCTCGAAGGACCAGACCTCCCACTCGATCACGTACGCCCTTGGACTGTGAGGTATGAGGCGAATAGCCTGGTGAATATACTCAATGCAGTGTCATTGACTGAAGCATTGCTAACATTGTCTGAAGAGATTACCTTCTTGACTAAATCCTTGTCCAAAAACTGTTCCTTGACAGCCTGGAATAGCAATGCGATGGCTCTCTTCTCACAGATGGGACTTATCAGCGAGATTTGCCTCAAGCAAGCCAACATGGAACTGGATCGGTTCACACCTTCATCCTCACTTTCTTCTTCCCTTAGAGGCTCCTGTAATTAATGCAAATGAACACAAGATATTCAACTAAAATAGCTACGATGAAAAGTGACGACTAATACTTTTTGTGAGATCCTGATTCACAGATGAACCATGTATTTGAGGGGGAGCGGGGTTGGTGCAGTGGTGAGAGCGCTCGCCTTCCAAATGTGTCCCAGGTTCGATTCCTGGACTCGGCGTCATAAGTGGGCTGAATTTGTTGGTTCTCTACTCTGCTCCGAGAGGTTTTTCTCCGGGTACTCCGGTTTTTCCATCTCCACAATTGATTTGATTTGATTTGATTTAGTCTCCCCAATTAGTACAGCATCTGTGCTCGGCTACAAAGATTTGAGACATTATTATTATTATTATTATTATTATTATTATTATTATTATTATTATTATTATTATTATTATTATTATTATTAAAATCGGGATGATTGTCTCGTTGTATTTGAAGGTCTAACGATTTGCCACTGTAACAACTTTTTCCAGGTATTCAGATAGAAGGGAATAGCAAAACTAGCTAGTTCGTTTGACCGCCAGTTTCGTTGATCCAACTAACTGAACACCTGGAACAGATTGCCACTGTAACATTCCAGATGGACTGGCCATTTCACTATAGGAGAGTAATTCCAAACGAAACAAAAAAAATCAGTGTTCAAACAGCTGAAATACACAAGCCAGTAACCAGTACGTTCCTGTGGTTCACTTTGTTATGCTGTAAAAGATGGTTCTGGATAAGATAACATTCAAACGAATGTTCAACATTCAAGTGTTCGCTGTGGTTTTGCTGTTCAAGACTTTACAAAACAATTAAAGAGCACTAAGAACTTTTCATGTTGTGGTATGGGAAACTGGGGGTTAGAGGCCGAACGGCATCTACTTACGGCCTCCGTTTCAGTTAATGACTGCACCAAGATCTGTTCAACAAGTTTAAACATTTTGTACTGATGATCACGAGGAGCTGGAACCACAGATGAGTCAGCGATATGTCTTACAAATAGCACACTGACAGTGGAAACCATAGACATTCTCAGCATATGGCTGGAGTCACCAAGGAGCTTTGGAAATTCTTCACACAGGGAGAGAGATAAAGACTCTTTTACAGCTGAAAAAGAACAATAGTCATCATTACGACTAGAGCAAGCCTTCTAAAAAAACATCTGATATAACAAGGGCATAGAATGGGACTTAAACATATTAAAGGACCTCAGCTTGGGTTAGCTAAAATACAGGGAAAAACACCTCCTATTTACTGCATTCGGTTAATAAACAGGGACCACCAGATTTCACCATGCCTACATGAGTGCTGACAAATTTGTTTGTACACTACTAAGAAGTATCAACTCATTTTACTATTTAGGACATTGCTAAGAGCACAAATTACAAAACAGTTCTTTCATTTATTAGTTGCACTATTAACGTTTCTTTAAAGCTTCATGAGCTGCGATCATGTTACTTTTACTTACATAACCAATTTGATGCATTACTTGGAACAGCAATAGAAAAGCGTAAGGCAAGTTTACCTCCACTCCTATCTTTCTTGACTTGCTTCATACCACACCAGTTTTCCTCAGGATCCACCTAACGATAAGGTTTTACAATTTACAACGCTTTTCATGAACACAAGGGAAATATACAGGTTCATAAGTAAGTGCCAACAACAATTTGCCACTTCCACAACTTCCATAATACACTTTGTTTGCGCCCCAATATTTTGCATAACTATGGTTTTCAATTTCCCTTGGGACTTACAATCGTCCCAACAAAAATCGAAAGCAATTCTTATGCAAAATTTTGGGCGCCAAACAAAGTGTACTATGGGAGACATGGAAGTGGCGAATCTATAAAAGTAAAAACAGACTCAAATATGTTAAATGAAATATTAAATCTTTTTTATCACATAGTAAAATAAACAGGCATAACAAGTGCACCTTCAAAAAGGTTTCCATGCATTTTGCCATGTGCAGCCTTACAGGTGGACTGTACTGAGTGTCCTTCAAACTCCTTGAAAAGGAAAAAATTCAAGAACATGTAATTATAATTACACATAAGAGATAGAATGTGGTGGCCCAAAAAACAAGTTTATCAGACTTGACAAACATGTGTCGGTCTTCGCCCTCATGTTGTGTTTTTATGCAGAGAGTTGTCACCAAGGATCCCCTTTTTCCATCCAGGGGAACAAATGCGTAATAAACGATCCCCAAGGAGACCTGGGGCAAACAACTGTCTTCCAGTACTCTGATTACCATAGAGGTCAGTGAGAATTCAGACAATCTTTACGTAAATATGATATAGGACAGTACAGTACTGACCGAACTGAGCTTGCGATACACCGATGTCTTAGGCCTTGTTAATGCCAGCACAAGCAAAACCAAGTTCGATAAACCTTGCTACAAATCCCTTGCTTACCAAAACAAGTTCATACCACTAATCACTCGATTAATGCTACAAATTGTTAATTTCACTTACTTTTCAACTGTTTTTGAAACTTAATGTTGTAAGAGCATAACGAAACAGAGGCAAAGCTTGTACACTAAAAAGGTATACATTTTACTTAATGTAATCCAAGAACACTTAGTAAGGTTTCTGTGCTGTAGCAAAATGGTATTTACAAAGTAATTTATACTGCAGGGACATCAAACATCTAGAAATTGTTTGACATACATATATAGTCCCAAAGTTACCAAAATGCCTTTAGTATATGTGCTGCAATCTCCCTGGACATCTGAAGGCTTGAGTCGGCATTTTCCTGGTTACTTAGATGAGAAGTGAGCATCATCAGAAGTTTGAGTCCTTGGCAACAGATCTTCTGGTCTTTCCTATTCTTTGACATGGCTTCTCTATACAATGGAAGATGATTGAAAGTGATTAGTCATTTAAACTTGTTTCAAAACACAATGGTTGAACACAAAAATGGTTGAACACGATATAATGAAAGAACAAATGTTTACTTAAGAAATCAATCGTGCTTGCGATGATCATTGTGCAATGTTGACAGTATTTGTGGAGTAAAAGCATTTATCTTTCCATAATCGATACACACGCGGATCTTAACTTCCACCTTCCTGTCACTAAATAATAACTGCGTTCATACACGGGCTTGAGATATACACAACCCTTACATGAGCCAACAGGACAATCTTATCAGTCCTATCTATTGTCACTCACACATTTCGTCCTCTTCTTGTTGCGTGGTCCATAAAGCCTTAAAACATATTACGATCTTGAAGTATTTTAGTAAGTCCTATTTATCACTTACAGGGTTCGTACACTTTTGAGCTGTGAAAATTCCATGACTTTCCAGGACTTTTTCCATGACTTTTTGAAAAATTCCATGACCTAAGTTAAGCAACTGTTCTGTTCTGAGACAGTAATATCAAAGCAATGACGAAAATGACAAAAATGTTCGCAAGCGTAATCTTGCAATGCATGCTGCGTTTACTTCTACTGAAATAAATCATATGTTTGGACTTGTCGGTTAATTTTTGTAACTTTGGGTCTACATTGCTTTCCACTCATAGAAAGCCTGCTGATTTTCCATGACTTTCCATGAATTTCCAGGACCCAAACCTAAATTCCAGGGCTTTCCAGGCCTGGAAAATGGAATTTTATTTCCAGGACTCGTACGAACCCTGCACTATTAGAGACATCTATTTTATTGTTGTAGATATAGTCATATATATATTTTAAATTGTATTTGTAGTTGCGTTTATTTAGGCAGGTCCACATCAGGACTTAAATCATACCGATTTTATGAGCCTGCGTTATTGTAACAAATAAAGTATGTATGCATGTGTATGTATGTAAGTTGATTCTCTTCTTGTGGTAATTAAGCCACTTATATTTTCTTTTGGAGGAAGACTTGAGCATACGTACTGAACAGTTATCCCAGGATTACAAACCTTAAACAATACATTACGATAAGCCATGACTGAACGTAATTACCTGAATACTTCCATGAGAACTTCCAGATGAGAACTTATCAGAGAACTGCTTGATGCCAGAGCAAAGGCTACTGTAAAGTACTGTTGACAAGAAAGTGGGAAACACAGTAAGTGACCAGGCCATTTTACAATTCTTGATCTGACACTTAGGTTTAGCCAGGTAGATGGAAAGTACCACATTTCTTTCATCATCGTGCTAACAATTGCTCTTGCTGTAGCAGCCGAACAACAGGAAAGAGTAAAAGTACAAGTCATACCAAATTGAAGTCTCCTTCTTTAGTTACAGTAAATTCCTACAAGGAAAAGGGAAAGCAATGCATCACTGCTGAGACCAGAATGAAGGCAAAATACCTCTAAAAAATTAACACCAGTCCGCAGCATTAACAGGAAGAACACAAAAAGTGCAACACCACCTTAGATGCCTAAGAGTATGGTTTACACAAGACTTCAAGTACTAGTATACTTAGTACAAGTACTAGTACTACTGCTGCTGCTGCTGCTGCTGCTACTGCTACTGCTACTGCTACTGCTACTGCTACTGCTGCTGCTGCTGCTCCTGCTGCTACTGCTACTGCTACTGTTACTGCCTAATAAAGAAACATGTCCATTCAAATGACCGCTCACCTCTGACCTGAAGAAGTCAACAACTTTTTCTCTGATTTCATCTGGGTGAGGATCAATGCAGTAAATGGTTCCATCGTTACCAACACTTGCAGACCAGCTGCACAGAAATCGTGCACAGCAGTCTCTTAGTGTGGAGTGTGCTGAAGACAGATGACAAACACACAAAGTCGTGTGATCAATAGGTGGTGCTAGAGCATGGTTGCCAGTCGTTAGGATATAATAATTCCCTGACATTTTCCTGACTTTTCACTGACCATTCAAGACAAATCCTTAGGCAGTGAAACCAGAAATTGAGCCACAGAATCAATTTGGTTCACAGGAATTTTTGGAAACAGCATTATCTTTACTATCTTTCTCCTTCCAACACCTCATGGCCAGCCAAAAGTGAAATTCCCTGACATTTCCCTGACTTTTCACTGACCACAAACCAATTTTTTTGCAGGAATGTTTGGAAACGATATTAACTCCAGTAACATCCACAAAAACGACAATTAACACCAAGTTACTCTCACAACACCTACTAAACAAACACCTACACTGTACGCTTCTGATGAAATTTTCACTTAATCAGTGGCTAGCTACATTATGTACATTCTCTGAATCCATTCCACTTCCTTGCAAATTTGGTATTCATTAAACCTTTTTCACTACATACAGGGGCATCCAACGACAAGTTTCGGTAGATATCTGTTCGGTGAGGGTAGTTCGTCTTAGGCTTTCGGCGTCGATTAGACACTGCACTCAGATTTTCGTAACTGAAGAATGGCTTAAAAGATTTGCAATCATGGTGAAATCATAGCCCCTTAATTACATCTGCAAACGGTTAGACTTTCTAGTCTTCTTGGATAAGGACAAAAAACCATAGGCCCAGTCTCACAGCTCTATCTCTGATCTGTTCTTGTGGGACTTTAAAGCACCCACACCACGGTTCGAAAAGAGAAAGGGACGTAGACCGCGGTGGTGTGGTCAACCTTCATGGGTTGTGGGAATGGGTAGGGAGGGCATCTTGCATGGGACCTAGGAGTCCCGTTTGTGCCTACCCTGCTGGGTAGGCCTGTACCCAGTAAAAGCTGAAAAACGAAAGGTCGTAATTGCTGTTTTTGGCAGTCAAAAACGTCAGCTAGCATTATTGCCAACGAGTCACCCTCGCGAGGACGCGAGGGTGACGAAGCGGCAGCATTATAAAGCCGTGTGTGCGAGTTGATTTTGGTACAGGGAGACGAAATCTCGAATGAAAAAAGTTAGCATAAGGTAATGTAAGAGTGACATCATTGGTGATTGTTTTCGAGTTAGCCAATGGCATCGCGGTATTTTTTTTATCTAAACCAATCACATCAGGAGGATCATGATCGGTGACAAGATGACCACATTGACCTCATTGACCTCATGGTGGCTTGTGCGGGCTTAGGCAGGAAAAGGTGAGTGGAAATATTGATATTATTCACTCATGAGCGTTGTCTTCTTGCGTGTACTTTAATTTAGTGTTTTTGGGAGCCAGAGTGTCACAAATCTAACACCTAGCAGGCTAAAAAATCGCCCAGCAAGGCAGTTATCGAAATCAGCTCGAAAACGGCTAGCTTGCCAAAACAGTCAATTGCCTTGACAAGATCGGCCAGCGTGCCATTTAAGAAACAAAAAACAAAACCACTTGAACATAATCACTATAAACTCAATCAGAGGGTGTATAAAGCCTCATCTTTTATCGAGCTAGTGTACTCAAAATTACAAATTTGACAATCATGGCGAGTGTGCCAAAACAGCAATCTTGCCAAAACAACAGTCAATTGTTTACAAAATCGGCCAGCGTGCTATAACTAAGGAAAAAAAACACTTGAATATATTCAAATATATTCACTATAAACATAATCAGAGGGAATATTAAGCCTCTTTCCAATCGAGTCACGAGTCACACGACGTGTCGCTGTTAGTTTGTGCTCATCCATTAGCGTTCACAAAAAACAGTCTAAGCTCTGTTTGCCAGAAAGCCACTATCTGTCAAGCTTGAGGGAACTTAGCAAATCAATTTGGATAGTCTTCTTATTCCAAAATTTCAGGGGGCTTGCAGCTGTAGCTTCGTTTGAAAATTATCCGATCAGAAGTGCTCAGGTCCAAAGTCCACTTGCTGAAGTACGTGCACCGAAGTAACAGCTCACGAGAATTTATTATGCTTCTTCTATTCTGTATGTTGTTAGTCGTAAATGATTGTAAAGGCCCTAGCAAACGGCTTCAACATTTGCTTCAACATCCGTTCGATTTTGTTGAACGCTGTTGAAAGGTTGTTGAATGATGTTGAACGGTGGGATGGCAAACGTTTTCAACATTTCACTCAGCAAAACTTCGCGAGTGGCCTGGAAATTAGTTTCAGGCCCCAGATGTACGCCCGAGACACATGCAAGGGCGCCATTTTGAAATAACACAATGGATCGCGCGTATGTTTACAACAAAGTTCACTCCTTATTAGCAGTTTTTGTAGCTTTCGAAGTTTTGAATGATAAGGATATAAAACCAGGAAGGGGAAAGACAAGGCAAGGTATCAGAAGAAGGGATGAAAGGGGCCATTTCAACATCATCGTGAAGGAATTGGTGATCGAAGACACAACGGAATAATTATAAGGAAATGATGCGAATGAGTCATGCCGATTTTCAACTAATACTGAGCTACATCGAACAGGATATTACTCGAAAACAAGTCCTCGGTGGGAATAAAGTTATTTCCCCGATCGAAATACTATCGCCAGGACGTACTACAGCCACACACAAAAATTGTTTTGCTTTGCTACCGTCTTTGCATCCATGGTGACCATGATTACGTCTTAATTGCGCATGCGCTTGCTAAACAATGTTGAAAGAGCGGGGCAAACGACTTCAACTTCGCTTCAACATTCCGAACATTCCAGAGAACAAAAGAAATGTTGAACGGATGTTGAAGTAAAGTTTAAAGGCTTTTAAACTCTTTCAACATCGATTCAACATGTTTCAACACGGTGGAAAGGGGGTGGCAAACGCTTTCAACATTGCCATTCAACAAAATCGAACGGATGTTGAAGCAAATGTTGAAGGCGTTTGCTAGGGCCTTAAGGGCCATAGTGGTGTGACTAATTTCGATTTTTCACGTGGATATCAAAATGTTACCGTTTTCAGATTCCGCGGGAGATATTTGTCAAGACGTAACGACTGTACTCTGGTTACTTCTTAATTTTCTCTGTGCACACAACTGTCCCATTGTTTACTCGTTGGCACTCTACCGGCAGGTATTCCTAGTTAGTTCCCTTTAAAGTTCGTTCAAAGGAAGATTTTGTTCCCTAACATTTTCGGGCAATTAAATTTTCAGCTAGGGAATCCAAATAGATTAAATTCTTCTAGCTAATGAAAATATCACTTTAAATAGCTAGGCTTCAAACTAGCTAATGAAAATATCACTTTAAACAGGCTTCAAACACCATAAGATACTTAAAAGTGTCTTTCTACAGCTTTTGGATGAATTGGCTTGTTGGGTGCACCTGTAGCTAAGCAATACAAAAGTTATCAGGTATGAAGAGTATTTTTAACAAAATCATGTTTTTAAGACTTGCCAGTTTTAATGCTTTTCTTCTGTGATTGACTGTGTGTTCCGGGAATGGCTGTTACCTCCTCACTGGATGATATATCAGACTCAAAATCATCAAAACCATCCATTTCATCTAATGAGACCCCACTTGTACTTTGGTTTAGAAAACTCCTCTCTGTGATATCAAGCCGACTGCAACTTCCTGATACAGACTGCCCCCACTGAGGAAACATAATGAAACACGCCTGTGCTATAGGGCCACCATGTTCCAGTTCAATGTGAGATTACATCCAACAAGGTATATTGCACGATCCACGAGTAAATAAATACGAGATTGCACAGAATATTATTTTCATTTCATGGCTAAACATATAGACTATAAGAAAATTGAAAAGGAAACTTGTTTATTAAAACAAATATTGCTGTTATTTTTTCCATACAAATTTTGTACTTGTGTGATATGAGAAAGGAGTTCAGCTCTAGGCAAGGAGCACAATTCACTAAACAGAACAATATTTATTCACCATAAAACAGCTGCAAAATCAAATAAGTGACACCTAACTAACAGTGTTTAACAGCTTGTTTTAGCAGCAGCTCTTAAACTTTGGCACATTAAACCTTCAGCTAGAACCTTGGCTGAGTGTCTTCTTGAGATAATATCATCATATGAACAGTCGCTGGGCACTAACAAATGTCTTCACTGGTTTTGAAAATGCACTTCTACATGTTGAACCCTTCTTGGCAAAGGTTTCCAGATGAGAACGTATTGCCTATGGCATGAAGGATAGATTTTGATTACCATTAATGCTACTTACCTGACCACTGTAAATAGCAATGATTTCATCCGTCAGTGAACTGGGCGTCTTCTCTCTCAAAAGAATTCCCATAAACTGCTCTGGAAAATTGGCTTTTATCTGCAAATAAATCAAGATGCTGCTAGGTAAGTCCTTCCGTGGTATCTAAACTTATCACAAATTCTGTTTCTTCCTTTCTTTTTAATTTCAAAACAAAAAAGACTTAAAAGTCATCTCACAAATTTACTTTAGGTTGAAAACTTAAAGGAAGTCAAAAGCTCCAAATGTGTGGCTCATCAATCACATGTTTCACATACTAGGTTATTAATCACGTTATAAAGTAATGCTGTTTTTTTTTTCTCAGAGTAGTCTAAAAACTGCAGCACTATTCCCTAATATCCAAGGTTGGTTCAAGTACTCCAGCAAAAAGTTTTTTTCCAGAACAAAAACACATTATACTTACAGTAAACATAGTGAATACTTTCTCCAGTTCTGTGATGACCCCAGTAAGAACATCTATCCTTGTCATTGGTTCAAGCTCATGGGAACCACTAACCACCTCACTTACACCATGCGCAACTTTCTTCAGTACATTCTGTAGCGATGACAGGAACAAAAATGCCAAAATATGAATTTCATACCGTGCTGTTTTTCACTATCCCGAAGAAGCAAGTGAGCAAGAAACAAGATGGCAAGTTGTTCACGGACGTGACTTCATCAGAGAGCTAAAGCAACGAGGACGAGAACGGCAACGGCAACGAAAATGTTATTGCAAAATGTAACTTCTCATTATTGTAACTCTTCCACGAGTTTCCCAACTTGTTTAACTTGTAAAATGTGGGCTATATACTGGAGCTAAATTAGTAACAACAGCATTGAAGTTGGCAAAAAGAAAGAAGAGTTCACCGTCATACGCTCACATTCTCCCCAAAAACCTAAAATTTGGTCATTTAGCATTGTTAGTTTGCTGAGGACATCACAGAAATGTACCACGCATGTGCAGAGCTACTGTTTTTGCTCATCATGCCCATTGTTTTCTGCCGTTCTCGTTGCCATCGCCGTTAAACTCTCTGTTGTCATCCAGCTCCCAGGACATCATACTATATGACAAAATTTTTGAGGAAAGCTAGGAGCTAACAAAACAGAAAGTAACAATTCAATTATAAATACTCACTCCAAGTTTACTGTTCATGGGTAGATTTCTCACTTCGTCTTGAGTCAAACAGTTGCTTTTTAGGAAGTAAACCATGACATGGCATAACAAGCTACAGAACCTGACGACACCTTCAATTTTTGCGCCAAATGGTACTAAGCATTCTTTCGACATTCCCCCTGAGGACTACAAGAGAGAACATCTTAGTGAACAGTGTGCAAATATAATGCACAATTCGGCATCATAACAGAGGAAGTGCTGTCCAATTTGAGCTAGAAATCTAAGTACGTATTTCGAAATTAGGCATGTCCAGCATGCTCATCAACGTGTAATTTTTCGATTATGTTTGCAACAGACTAGTTTTATTCACACTTATTCAAACATAATATTGGTGTACAAGAATAGAAAACAAAAGTAAAAAAAAAAACAAAGAGAAACAAAGCTTTCTGTTATTAAAACAAGGGCAAATTTTGTCAATTTTTTTTTTCCAAAAAGGGAAGCCATGAAAATTCAATTTTCTTCTGAAAGATGTAAACATATTGTCTGCTTCAATGGTTAGTTCTTGTGTTTGTAAGTCATGACAGCACCATAGGTAACAATTTCATGTTTGTCAATCCTCTGCCTCCTAACATACTACAATTTCGACATGCACACACAATTTTGTTCTTGTTCGTCTAAGTAACTTAAAGTCATTATTTTTGCCAGCACATCTTTTACCTGAACTTCAAGTGTTTCACACAGAAGGCAGGCCATTTGGTCAAGTCTGTCACACAGCAACTTATGAAGAGATTCAATGCTTCTATTGAACTTGAGTAGGTCAGAAGGCTTCTTTTGCGCTTGGTTCCTGTCTCTATACAAAGTCTGACAATTATCCTAAAATGATACCAAGTCATGATAATTTATCATAAATAATGGTAATTCAAAAATGTTCCAAATGATTTTTGGCCGAGGAAATAGCTTCGTGTCACTTCATTTTGCAGTTTCAATTTCTACAAAGTTTCCGACGAAAATATGGAAAAGCTACACTTGAGAAGTTTGTTCCTTAAATCCTGGTTGAATAAGGTTGGTAGCAACTGATTTTTCTTGTTAAAGACAGAAAAACACAATTTTCTTGATCCACTTTGTAACATAATAACCAACATGCCAAAACTCAAAGGCAGAAAATAAATTATTATATGTCCATAGTGTAAGACGTAAAAACTACTGACGCACAAGTTTCAAGAAAACATCGCAAAATAATGTTGATAAACTCCTCATGAGAAAGTGTATAAAACAAAGAGCCTTCCACAAGCGACAAAAAATATACAATGTACAAGAAAAGCACCTCATCAAAGGTTGATTTTAAGTAGACGTCTTGCATCTGGACAAGGCTTCTTTCAAAATCTGGAAAGAGTTCATTGGGTGTGTGGCACCTTCAACATGAAATTACAAATGAGCATTACTGAAAACAAACTGCCAATTTTTACATCTCAAAAATCATGGTCAAAATACATTCTGAGAAGGCCAACTTTCTTAAGCATCACCTGTTCCATAATAAAATTTTTCTTTTTTTTCTTTTTTCAGGAAGACATTTTTGTAGCAGACAACTCTCAAAGGTTTCTCTGTCTGTACTTACACAGTTAAGTCTCCTTGAACAATATCTACATCTGCTGTGAACTTCTGCGTCAAAGCCACAAGAACACTAGCAAACATTTGCATATTAGGTAATCTGCTAGGACAATAAAAAAGAAAACAAATAACCAGGCTTTAAAGGGGTCATTATTAGAAACATAAAAAAAATGCATTTAAACAATGGGAAACAGTGAACAATTTGTCAGGGAAGGTAAGCACCAAAGAGACCAGAATAAATGCAAATATGGGGAGGATGGTGAAGGAGGGAGAAGATTGAAACGGATTACAAGTGACCTTTTCGACAAATTGAGGCTAAACTTTTCAAAATCTAAAGACCGTGACATAGCTCCTTTAAGACACACTGTTAACTGCGGGTTGGCTGTTTTAAGTTCAAATTTTACCTCCAATCATTATTCATTACCTCAACACACTCAAACTTCTTGAGCAAAACAAGGAAGGTAGCAGATAAGATCTAATGCCTTCAAGCAGCCATATCAAATTTTAGCCATCCCTTCCAAGAACAGTCTTTATGTTTCAATGTATGTCCATCCTTGCCAACTGTACCAATAGGACAGCAGTTTACAAGCAATTTCAGTACAGCAACATGCTCTTTGGTGTCAGAATTAACCATTAATATTAGGTTAACTTCGGTTTTTTTTTTTTTTTTTGCACTGAACTAAGATAGTGGGACAGTGGGCTAAAAAAACAGACTCCAATGGCATGGTATGAGCTGCCAGACTTTACACACCAATTAGAATGCACAAAGGAACCTGCTATGTCATGCTTTTAGCTATGTACTTCAATTTGTCAAGGGGTGACACAGCTTGTACATTGATATTTTATTCTTGGGAAAAGTAAGTGATGAAACTGGCCTTAACTGAAGGCAACCAAAACAGGTGAGCACAGGGTTCCAGATGAGATTTTAAGGCAGGGTGTCAACAAAGAATTCCAACGGGTCAAATTCCCACCAAACCATTTATAAATTTTCTATTAACTTGTTGAGTCATGTAGCTGACCTTACAGGGTTTTTGACCTGAGGCTCCAATCTTGTATTGAACATTACTGTAAGCAGGTGCATGACTGTACCTATAGTTATTACTGTTAAAATTAATGTTCTTATTACAATTATCACTTTCACACTACACTTTTTACCTTACAATTGGCACCAGGTATTTAAGTTTTTTATCCCTTCCCCCAAAAACAAAAGGGGACATAATACTTCATGTGTCTGCAAATACCTGCTTATTGTCTTAGAAGACCACAATGACAAAACATCAGAGGTGCCATCACCTCCCTCATCTAATGGCAACATCCAGTTAAAAATAAGGCGCCGCAAAGGATGTGAAACATTGCTGGCTACAGGAAACCCAACTGGCGAAACAGGTTGGAAGTTTTCAGGCAAAGGGTGCAGCTGTAAATATGTGGCTAGGAATTCCAAAGAGATCCTTAAAACAAGAAATGATTGGAAAACAATTATTGCTATAATTTAACAAGTTTTAAAGGAGGACCATTCAGGACCTGTGATTGGAAACAACAGAGTGTATTTATAGAGTGTCAAAGGCACCTTGTTTCCACCCTACAAGAAGCACTCACTTCTTTAGCAGACATAATCATTCCTTGTATTTAAATTAAGGATCTCTTGTGTGGCTTCCTTCTCTGGACTATAATAAAATTAACATGACTTGTGCAATAACAAAATAACTGCTAAAGAACTGCTATGTAAGTTCATGAGTTCCAAAAGAGAGATCATGGTATAGGCTCTTCCTTAGCAACTTGATGGTACACAAGTTCCAAAAGTGGATATTAAGTTGGATATAATTTTATAGCGTCTGATGGGCAAATGACAAGGTAACCCTCAAGATAGCAATTGCAAAACATATTTTACCTTGTTGGGTTCCTACTGCCAAACATAGCACAAAAAATGTCAGGATCAGGTTGAACAACTTTCTCCTGTTAATACAAGACAGAATTCTAAGGGATGAACTACAGTTCTAACGAGAAAATTCAGTTTAAGTAAAGTTGAGATTAAGTTTGAAATCATTTCACATTCCTCTTCAGTTGAAAGGAATTAATTCTATATATATGTTAAATTTGCTTTTATACACTGGCCTTTGACGGACCTGACTTCTTCAAGGCACAGTATAATGTGACAACAATTGTAAAATTCAACCTACTACACTGTAACTAGTCTCTTCTAATTAAGACCTCCTCTCTCCCCATCCCACTCACAAATTTATAAAACCTCAGGCAGGTCAGTTTTTGAAGATATCAGATCAGAGATAAATGAGTTGGATTAAAGGTATCAGTCAACATAGCACAAGGTTCAACATGCTGCTATGAAAATATGTCTCTAATGTGCAATGTCGTCATTTTGCTAAAGAGTAATTCTTAGCGTTACTTTGTGATACACAACCCATAAAATGATGAGTTGAACAATAAGGTTTTGTCAAATGTTTTGACAATGGTGTCTACTGCATCTTTAAAAATTTGCCCAAAATAGTTGATATATAATTAATTTTTGTTGCTTTAACGATTCACCTAGTAATTTGATATTAAAAAAGAAAGAAGACCCCTGGGACTTAGACAGTAGAAACGACTTACCTTCAGTAGAGTGGTTAGGAGAGAAAACCCACAGTCAGTAAGATGTTTAACTCCAATCACTCGCAATGAGGACATCCAAATCTGCTTCAGTGTAAAATTTATTGAGTCAGCAACAACACTGTCCAACTCCTGTCTCCTTCTTGAGAAACACTGCACAAGAACTTCAATACATCTCAGCACAGACAAGATAGTTTCATGCCTGATAATAAAGGAAAACAACAACAAAAACATAAGAGCGCAGGCATAGTCTAAATCCACTTGATATGCACATGACAGTTTGTTGAAAAATAACCTTTCAATGCACATAGTGTTCATTGCAGCTTCAAAAGAATATTTAACTGACAGTGGAAAGTGCCAACTCCAGCTGCCACGAAAGAAGTAGTAGCTACTTTTTCTTGCTGGCACTGTCTTATCATCCAACTTGCCAGTAATTCGACCATGTGTGATCACGCATTGAAACCTTCATAATTTGCTTCAGTTTGCTACTACAAAGGAGTTTGATGTACACTATGGATGGAAATGGATTGCAACTTGAAAATAAGCGGGCCACTGTATTTCAGGTTTCAGCTGTCCTGTCTAGTAAGAACCATTATAAACTGAAAATAAATAGCTGTGACATAGCCCCTTTTAAATCAAGTAACAGCTATATATTTAAATACTTTTTATGTTTGGTCTGTAACTGATGTAAGACTGCAAAGAAAGGATGAAACTCAGATGCAGGAAGACTTGATTCATGCTTTGAAAATAACGAGGTAAGGATCTGTAGCCTGTGAAAGAAATAAAACAGTTCAATGGTGAGTAACATTTCATTCTCTTATTTAGTACCTGTCCAGTAATTTTGATGACACATGCTTTCAAGTGTTTTCGGTTACCTCAACTGAGTGAACATTTGAAATACCCTCATCAGTAGCCTATAACTACAGACTGCTGGTGTGCTTATCTCAAAAGATTCACCATGTATGTAACCACTTGTTGAATCACTGAGGTGGCAAACCATGTCTTCTGAAGTGCTGATGTGACCCAAGTAGTACAAAACAGCTGTTCACTGTTAGTCAGCATGGTGACATGGTTTGGAAATAGGCAAAAACATTGACTATAAACTTGTCCACTTTTGCAAACCTCTAACTGCTTACCATGACAGCAGCACCACATTTTCAGAAGTGTTTTCCAATAGTTCTCTGGAGAACTGCCATCCAACCTCAATTTTCTGACGTTTTGCTCCTTTAGAAAATTATAAAAAGTGCAATTAATGATAATAGTATTACTCTTTGGATGAATCACAGTGCAACATTTTGGCCCAGGCCATGATTCTCCATTACAAACTTCAGTTCAATCAATAACAATAATAATAATAATTGTCTAGCTAATCGTCCTCGCAAATACAGCAAGGACACAGCTCAACAAGGTCGAACCGAAAGCATATACAAGGCACCTCTGGCAGCCGCTATATGGTCCATGTATGACCTTGGAGCACAGCCTACAGCCAGCTCGAATAAGCTGTATGCTGGTTTTTGCTGAGGGAGGAAAACCGGAGTACCCGGAGAAAAACCCTCGGAGCAGGGTCAAGAACCAATACAAACTCAGCCCACTTACGGCATCACCGGGAATTGAACCCAGGGCCACATTGGTGGGAGGCGAGTACTCTCACCACTACGCCATCCCTACTCCCCTAGCTTGTCTTCCAATTCAATGGCACAGCTATCTTGAAGTCAAAAACAGATGTCTCTCTCTGACAATCACTGAGTATTGTCAATCAATTTTCATCTTAGTGGGACTCACAATGATGTGCATACCCACGCTAACAATTTACATGTACTATTTAATAACTCCCTACATGCTATAACTTCACAATTGTGACTGTAGGTTCTTTAACTTCACCAACTAACATCTGAAGTCAGTTCCACAAAGAAACAGGAGAGAATAATAATTAATAAGATCAGAAATAAAACCGTATCACTACCATTTCAAGAGGATCAATATACAGAATATTACATGGGCGTGCAGAAATACAAAATTTTTCTTTGTGTGTTGAAAAATATTTCACTTGTTAATATTTTTCAACATAATCTTGAGGAGAAATTTCATATCTCCAAGCAGCCATGTAATGTTCTGTTTACTATATAAACACCACTGAAAGTGCGAAAGGCACAATAGCAACATGGTGATCTTTTCACGTGTTAAGATAACATGTTATTTTCACATGTGAAGATATCATGTTTTCATGCAAAAACTCACCTGGTATTTCACGGTGTTTATATAATAAATTAAAATTTATTTACAGTATACTGATTCAAACCTGGTTCTGAAGAGTCTTCGATGGTGGTCACAGAACAGTAAGTTGTTTTTGCCCAGAACACCTAAAATATGTTTCAACATATAGTTTAACTATATGAGATAACAGGTGCAAGGCAATATACATTGTAACTCGGTAAAAATTCTTAGAAGCACATGAATATATCAAAGGTCCCCAGTAAAGGAACAAAAACTAAAGAAAAATCTTTTTTATTTCTTGTTACTATTTCTAAATAATGTTACATGATCAGAATCAAAGTAGCCCTTCAGTAAACAGCAGCTAACATTAGAATAATTCCATACCTGATGGAAAACATCTGCTGCCAGCTCGATGAACTGTGGGGTAAGACCAGGGTCTAGTTTGGCACTGTTAAGAAACAAAAAAGGATTTCATTTTTTACAATTTGTCTGATAGTCTTAAAAATGGGCAAGCAAAGTGATTTTCACCTCAGTTAGTACCAAATAATAGGTACATGATGAGATTTTACAGTTGTCACAAAACTGAAACATATTGAAATTAAGAGTTTTTATGGGTATGGGGGACGCAGCCTCAAAATCAGAGATGTTTGTATGGATTTTGAACTATGTTTTTAAGTCCATAACTTGGTCTCTGTTCAACCTGCTGTACAACCATCAAGCTAGGACAAAATAGGCAATCTCAACATTATCTTTCATGTGATGGTGTCAAATTATTGATTAGTTAAAATTTGAAACCCACCCCAGTTCCCTGTGCAACTCCGAAATGGCCAATTGTTGTCAACATAATAAATTAACTATGTAATAAGGCTTGTTCAGGTTCTGTTCTTGTTTTAATCACTATAGTTTTTGTCATCAAGAATGTCCAAAACCACCATCTTTTGATAATTTGGGTAAACACTTGACTTGCATTCCACCAGGCACAATGCCACAAGCTGTGATGTTTACCTACAGCTGTAGCTGTCAATGATTGAATTTTCATTGCCCCTGGTTAGCAGACGAATGGTCAGCTAGAAAATTTGATACTGAAACAGAGTTCTTGTGCTGATGACTACCTATTCAAGTCACTATATGTTAACAAGCAAGTCAAAATTGATTACAACTTAGCCAGTAAATTCGTGTTTTCAAATTCCCATTGTTCATGCTGATGATGTACTGAAGTGCACCAGAGCGAATTTCTCTTTATAAAACATATTCAAACTACCATGCTGAAAATGTTATAAAACAATAATTATTATATTGGTTCACACATTAGCGGTGCATTTATCAACTGAAGATACAAAGCACTTGGGAAGTTTAGAGGGCACTCAAGAAGCTAGGGTTGCTCTCAGCTAAGTCTCGAGCTAGTCTCTTATGCATCTTTTATGTTCTCCAAACTTCCTGACTGTGTGCTAAATATCTCAATGAATATCTTGTGATTCTTAAAATTTATGAGCTTTTTTATCCCTAACATAGGGGACACTAAGCACAGACTAACACAAAATCAAAGTTACAGAGGATTAGGCCACAATGGCTTTTCATACAAATCCCACCAGTACCTCTCATGAATAACATTCCAGTGCATAAGATTTCCACAAACAACAAAACATTTTGAGCACTGTATTCCAAACACTATCTGGTACATGTATTTTGTTGCACTGAATTTTGTTTTCAGCAAAATACAACACAAGGCAACACAATGATGGTAAAAGGGGTCTTGTGAGAAAGGAGTATAAAGCAATACAGAATGTCCCTGTGATAGCCTAAACATTAGAGAGATTAAGATTGAGATTTTCAGCATTTCCCGCGAACCGCGAACGTCAAGAAGTCACGTGACCAGTGTCTTGCCGTCAGGTTTGCGGTCTGAGGTTCACGTTTGTACGGCTAGACCACGCTCTAGAGGTAAGTGATTTACCGCAAGGATTTTTGCACCCTAAAACATCACAATCCCACGTTTGAGAGGAAATACTACTTTTAAGAACTCTTTCGCCTATTAATTATCGATTTTTTTTTTCATAGAAACGCAATTTTTAAGACGATTTCTCAGCTAAAATAGAAGTGAACGAATGAATGAAAACAAACATGGCGACCGGCTATTTGTTACCCGCGAATCTTAAGTCCCGAATACGGGTAGACAGCTAACGTGAAACCGCTAACCGCAAACCGCCGTTTGCCGTTTGCGGTAAGATGGCCAAACCTCGATCTTAAGGTCTCTATTTAGTGAAGTAAAGATCCATACCTGGAAGCTCGCACAACCTTGTTCTTCAACTGATCAATATCAGCAAGAATTGTTTCATACAATCTTTGGAGGCATTTCTAATGAGATGAGTTCAAATAAATGTGAATATATATGCATATGTGCAAGTCACATACAGAATGAAATGAAATGAGTTAGAGAAAAATTTAAAAAAACTTACAGGTAACTCAGTGAGGTCAAGCTCATTCCAGAAGCCTAACAAAATGGCATGATCATGATCTAAATCATGTGCAACATACTAACTTTAAGCTGATTTGGTAATGTGCCCAACATACAGTATATATTCACAAAAAAAAACACCAAACCTTCCAATGATTGATGCTACTACTCCAGCTTCCCTCTTCATCTTTGTGAGCTCCAAACGGATGGTGGGCACAAATCTGAAGTCTCATAAACTGTATCACTTGATCCTAATGCCAAGTTTGAAAAGATATGAACTTCATTAGCTTGAGTACAGTGTGATGTGAAAAGAGCATCCTACAGGCTCAAACCACAGCTTTCAAGTTTGCAAAATAAGACAAAATGTTATAATACCTTTTCTTTGAATTTCCTCAAAATGTGGATATCCATGTTGGATAAGGTGAAAAGATTTTAAGGCAGGGTGTCAACAAGGAATCCCAAGGGGTCAAATTCCAACTGCTCCCACCAAACCATTATCATTATAAATTTTCTATTGATTTGTCTGGTCATGTAGCTGACCTTGTACCATAGGCTTTTGACCCGAGACTGAGTACCCCTCTTATCTGGAACACTGCTTTTAGTAAATAAAATAAATAAATGAAGTATACAGAGACTAGAGAAACATTTCAAACCAAAAACAAGATAATTCAAACATGTCTTTTACAAGAAAATTTGCTGAACCTTAAAACTGGAGCAACCAGGCTGAGTTTTTTTCCACATTTGAAGTAAGAGTGGGAATAAGGTTTCCCCAAGACGACAGATCTGACCACGGCAATCTTCTGCACATGACTTGACAAATGCATTCAGGGCCGCAAGGAAGTACTCAATAAGAAGAAAATTACCACCATTCCTTTACATAAGAGTAAGAAAAGAAACAATAGATCACAAATATAGGTTTGACATCGAGCAACCATTACTGATTTTTAAAAAGTTCTGAACTACATAAAATCCCTTCCACTGCCTGACATGTTATGCAGCAGTAATAACAGTATACCTACCAGATCTCTATCATGTGGAGTCCCAGGGACCTTTTTATTAAAAAAAATAGGGGACCTGGAGGAACTTAAAGGGGTCAAAGTTAATCACACTCCATCACTGACCTCAAAAGAAATTATTCTGGATTTCTCCCCTTTCACTTTGTCAAAGAATGTTGAAACAGGAACTCTTGTAATGTGCAATGCTAGTATGACACACCGAGTATGCAGGATCAACGAAGATTTAAAGACTTTAAAATGATACTTCAGTGTTCTTTTTATATCCGCATGGATGTATTTCTAAGTAAAAAAGCTCCAGAGTATTTCATAATTAAAATGTCCATTGAAAAATTTGTCATCTTACTTCTCAAAGTCTGTACTTGGATTGCAACATCTCTGTGCACCCTGAAGGGCACATTCACTAACATTTCAATGCCCCATTTAATTTTTTTTTTTTTTTGCAAGAAGCCTGCAGCCTGGTAAGAACACTGTTAGACAAGCAATAATAATTATATTAAATTAACAGCTGGTCATCCATTACTTGTGGAAATGCAAAAGTTGCATGCAGAACAGCTAACTTAGTCACAACAACCATCACTGACTAATGGACAAGAAATTAGCTCTGAAGAAATAATTGAGTCTTACATATCTAGGTAAGTGAAAACAAAGGTCTAGTTTTAACAGCTAAGTTGTTAAGGTAAATTGGCCAACACAGATGGATTCAAGAGCCCTTCATAAGAACCACATGCTCCAACAAAGGGATTATATTTCCAAAATTAGCTCTTGCGTCCCCATACAGTGGCCAACAAAGCCATTAGCTAAATCAATAAACCAAAAATATTGTGTTCATACCAAAACATGTTAGTTTGGCCTAACTTGTCTTGCTTACAAAAAGAAGATTGTTCATTAGTCCCAATGAGCAGACTGCATTAAATTGTCCTGGGAAATCATGAAACTCATTTTCTTTGATGTGTCTTAAGATGGTCTGTAAGTAACAAATGATTAAGGGAGGTGCATTTTGAAAAAGCAGGTGTGCATCTAGTGCAGCACCTTGTTGTTCATTCTTACTTAGTTAGCTTTTCACTTTTTGTACAGCCCTTTCTTTTCAAGGAAATATAAGCAGCTTGATGTAAATGTATGCATATAAATTATTATGTTAAAAACACATTAATTATGTGCCTCACCTGACACTAGTAGTGTTCACTGTTTTAAAAACAGAAATAGCAGTTTTTAAAACAATTAATTATTGTTAGAGCTTACCAGGTCTCTTTGAAGATCTTTTCAAAAAATTTAAAGAGTTTGGTTCCTTTCACTGTGTATAATGCTGCAGCACCCTCAATTGACAATAGAATAATGTTTGCCACCAATTGATCTCTTTTGGAAAGCCAGGCAGGCATCTTTTCCATAAAATAAGACACAAAAGTGTCTATTAAATCTAGAAGAAAGGAACAAAATACACACTGAACAGACCAAGAATTTGCTTCTTCATAAAATTAATTGCATACATGTACGTACATGTACATGTATAGTCATATCACAGTCATGGTTATGGCCTTTTTATGTATATGTAAGTACTTGCAGGGTCTGGAGGTATGCTCCCCCAGGAAATTGTAAAATTAAGATGCTCTGAAATGCCATTTTCAGCCCTCTTCAGATAACATTTCCTCTAAAACTCCAAGTTTAGATACAGAGTGGCATTGCCATGCCGTCATTTGGTAGTCATTTTGGATACTCTTACAATTTACGTGACTTGTACAAGTGCATATACTGTATAACAAACCTCCTGCCAGACACTGCTATACAATCATGAGTTTCATGGTCACCTGAAATCTGCACGTATTGATGAAGCTACAGCTGTATGGGTCATGTTGGCAAGTTGTGGGAATAGTATTACAGATACTGTTTTTATGAATAAATTTTTATCAATCCTTATTGCATTTATGACTGTTGCACAAGTGCTGGCTTATTTTCAGATAGCAGGTCTTTAACAGTGTGTGGATTTTTGAAAAAAATAATTTCCTCCGAACAACAGTCCTGCTGAGTAGCTGGCCAAGATAACTGAAGGAGTAGGCAAAAATGGGCAATGGATCAACCCTCCCCAACCCATTAATTATTTGTAACAATGGTACCCCTAAACAAATCAGCCATTTCACCCACTATTTTCATGTCATTAGCTATGCTGAACATATATTCATTTGTCTAGTTAGCTGCACCAAAATTGTGGCATGCTTTGCCGCATGAAATCTAGTCTCCAACACAGACGTCTTTGGGCTCATCATGCGTTCCTTCCCTACGAATGTCTGCTGAAGTAAACTGCCACTTCCGTTCGCGGAGTTCACGGTTAGCCAATCGTAGTTCGTTTTCCAATTTGTGGAAAGTGGGACTTTGACCCCGGGATTACTTTCCCAGACGATGCATGTGAATTATTTGCCGGAAATTACTTCATGGGTGTCGAATTTCCATTTTTATGCAGCTCGTTGTTGGTTTCTTCAAAACAAAGGCTAACCGCTGGTGAATGGAAGTGGCAGTTCAGTTCAGCAGACATTCCTGGGGAAGGAACACGTGACAAGCCCAAAGACATCTGCGAAGGAGGCTACAGTGTACATGAAATCCGCTCTAGTTTTGACATTAACACTTTTAAGCGCCATCTAAGACATACAAATGTACCTTTATAGCAAAGCATTTTTTTAATTTAATTATTTTTCTCTCTTAATTACATGTTATACATTTTATTCAATCTACATGTATATGGTATATTATAAGGTTTTTTAAACTTTATCATACACTGTATGTAAAGAGCATTTGATCATATTTACATGGAAAATGTGCTGTATAAGTTTAAGGATATGCTATCCATTAAAAACAGACACTGTACTTACCTTGCCATGTTTTGACAGTGACATCACTCTGATATGTTGGAACAGATAGGACATTCTTCAGAAGCTTACAATACTCTACTCCGATGTGGCAGTTAAACCTGGGTTCCTTGATTATTTTCAGAAAGTGAGCAACTACATCCTGGCCCTTTAGGCGAGGTCCACCTGAGGGAGAACACACAGCTCAAGTAACCAAACTATTTTGAAGTTAGGTACCCGTAGGTATAGGAACAGACTGTGAAAATAATTGTAAAACTCAGGCTGGGTCAAATTGGATGGCTGGTGCTGTAATCAGACCAAACCTAATTGAACCAGATTGGTCAATAATATTGAAGAAAACACAATCCAGATCAGTGATCTGAGTTGATCCCATAATGTTGACCTCCAACCAATAAATTCCATTCTAAAGTTCTCCCCCTTTAAAATGCAAGACAGACCAATTACAATGCCATGACTGAGGAATTTGGCAAATGAAGCTCTTGATCTAAGAAAGGAAAATTTGTAGTTTGGATGATGATGATTTATCTTACCCAAATGGACTGATATACATGTACAGTGTAGGCCTGAATAATAACCTAGACTCAAACACTAGAAGTAGAATTCCAACTTTACAGTATGAATGTGACTTTTCAAAACAGGAGAATATTTTGTATCATCATAATACATACTGTACTATGTCTTAACTAAAGTGAAAAATGTTTTAGCAGGGTGTGATTTAACCCTTTCCTCCCTAAAAGTGACTTTATAGATTTTACTCTGTCTAACACCAGACGATTTTACTCATCAAAGGGAGACCCCTTAGAGGTTAAAGGGTTTAAAAAAAACTACTGACACTGCATCTCCCTTAACCCTTTCCTCCTTGAGAGTGACTTTATAGATTTTACTCTGTCTAAGGCCAGACGATTTTACTCTTCAAAGGGAGACCCCTCAGGGGTTAAAGAGTTTACTCCAGTTAGCAACACAGCTTGATTCAAAATTAAGACTAGATGTAAGGTTGTACCTTTGCTAGCATTTACATGTACCTGCATATAGTTTCCAGTTTTAAGCAAGACAAAACAGAGTCAAAGGGTGCGATGAAATCAACAACACTTACGCTCTTCTGCTTTCTTCAACAAAGATTTTACAAATATAACAATTTCCTAGCAAAGGTAAAAAACATATTATATTCCAGGAATTATGACAAAATCACAAACTGCAAAAAGACCTTATTCAGGCATAGTTCCTAATTACAGTTCTGGGACATAAATAATAATAATAATTTATAACAATTGCAATTAATTATATCAATCAATCAATTCATTAATTACAATAATTAATTTTGAGTATTTCCATGATTTAATATTTTGAGGGGTATCTACAGCGTAAGCAAAATTGTCAGAACTGTGTGAAGTATTTAAATAATTATACTTAAAAACATTCATCTAAACAGATATACTGTAATTTTGAGCTTCTGACAGAAAATAGAAATTAATAGCAATGTGAAATTAGTTACAATATACATTGAATATAATATTAAGACTTAAATTAATAGGGTTCTATTCACAGTACTTTATCTTGAGGAAGTCATGAATTTTGATCCTATTATATAAAGCTTACTTGTTTCAGGCTTTCATTTCACACATATACAAAATAATTACTCACTTACCATAAAAGCTCTATTAACACCCTGGGGGGGGGGGGGATTTAATTTCACGCATCATTGACAGGGGGCTTATTAGAGAGTGGGGCTTAATTGAGAGGGAGGGTTATTTCAAATCTTAAACAAGCTGTTTCGCCTTAAAATAGTTTTTTGTACAGAACTCAAACAACTGCAGGGAAACTTTAGTATTTGATACAGAGCAGCAAACCGAATTATGTGTTTGAGTGTACCTATATTAATTTTGTTTGAAAACAAACCAACTGGGACGCATGAAGTGGATTTCGTAAGAGGGAATAGGGGGGACTAATAAAAAAATCTCATGTCCCAAAATGGGGGGGCTTATTAGAGAGGGGGGCTTATTACAAAAACTGACTTCCTACAAATGTAACAGGGGGCTTATTAGAGAGACAGGGTTCTCATTAAGATTTGAGGTACACGGCTAGGATGCAAAAGTAGGCGACTACAACTTTTAATTTTTTCGTGGAATCCAGTAATTTTCTCTGTTTCCCGGAAAAGTAGGCGGCTCAAAAGTAGAAGTAACCGGTTTTTTAGCCGGCTGCCGGCACTTAATGAGAACCCTGGAGAGAGGGGGTTAATAGAGACCAAGGGCTTAACAGAGCTTTTACGGTAATTGCGACAGCCTTTTTCATGTTTTTCTAGAATCTTCCAACTACAGATTATTTTTTCATTTTTTTATTTAATTATTATTTTATTTGCCACACACAATGA
Source organism: Pachyseris speciosa (assembly GCA_016490735.1). Lineage (NCBI taxonomy): Eukaryota > Metazoa > Cnidaria > Anthozoa > Scleractinia > Pachyseridae > Pachyseris > Pachyseris speciosa. The sequence continues at coordinate 465,333 of JAEMWC010000058.1, read as the reverse complement.
ACTTACAATGATTAATGAATTAAAATGACTAATACACAGAAATTACAATGGTTAACATAGAAAAAAAAAAAAACAGGACAAACAGAAAAACGGAAAGGGAACCTAATAAAAACCATGGGCTTGTAGGACTTAGGTTCCCTTCCAAGTTCAAAAATAATATAAAATTTCATCCATTCATTCTCACTTGTTTGTCATTTTCCCATTTACTTAGAACTGTCTATAAAATGATCAGCTTCCACTAATCTTAGTAGGAATGAAGTTGGCAAGAGCACCACAAGTTAGCTCAAATTGTGCTACAGTCAAACCTCAGTTATCCGGACTTGTCAGGACTGGGCCAAATAGAACTCCGGATATTGAGAGTCCAGATAATCGAGGTTCAGATAATTGTAATTTGACTGTATCGACATAACTTCAACAAACTGTTTCACAGCTTTTATTTAGTCTTTTGCCCAAAGGTGCATAAAACTCATACATGCATATAAAAAGCTGACTTGTAATGCATTGTGGCTCAGGTACCATACCTGTTGCCTCTTTTTCAAGGTTGATGTAAGCAGAGCAATACTATCCAACTCCTTCTCAACAAACACCTCCGTATTCTTGAATATGACATCCCATGTCAGAGATTTCTTTCTCCTTGCATCAGTGTTCTCATCAATAAAGTTCAAGACTTCAGAGGACCCCAGCTGGCGCAGAATTCCATTTGCTGCACTCTGAATTAATAAAGAAAATATGCTATTTTCCAACTAGCTATCAATAGCAGACCTGATAATTCCCTCTGTACAAGAGTTAGATAGAGTTCATTCAAGGTCTCTACTCTTTTCCAGTACTTTTCCATGCCTCAAAATGCACATCAAGCATTTTTCAGTTGTTGGACCTTCCCAGCTGGCTGCTTCCAAAGTATTATTGTCTTTCAAGAAAACTTTATCACAGAAAAATTGAGTTTACAAATTTTGCAGGATTTTCTAGGGCCTCTTGCCATTTTCAAAGACTTTCCAGTCCTGGAAAATACTAGACTAAGGACCTGTTTATACTCGGCTCATGCATTATTTCTTAATACAATTTTGGTTGTGCTGGCCCACCTGCCAAGATCTCACTTTCTTGAGCCAAGATCTCGGCAGGCTGGCCAGCCTGCCTTCTCACATAAACACAACCAAAATTTTATGAAGAAATGAAGCATGAGCCGAGCCAGCCTGGTAAAGCAGGCCAGCCCCTGTAATTGGGCTGGAAAACCTCATATAAATAGGCCATAAAACTGAAGCACTTTCCAGGATTTACAGGACCCATACAAACACTGCCACTGTCTGTTCATTAACAAATCTCCTTCACCATGTAGCTCCCCAGTTATGTCCATGGACAAACTGGCTTATCCAAAATGGTACTGCTTTTTGCCCAGGAAATAATTGATTTGTGGCCTGAATTAAACTACCTCCGACCTTCATCCCATACAACCCCATCACTGATTGATTCCTCATATTAGCCCTGGATCTAGTACTATATTGAATCTGAAAATAATCTGATTACTAATCTGCGGTGATCCGATTTAAAGCCATCTGTACGCAATTCAACTAGACAGAGTTTTCAATTCGTCGTCCTTGTGATCTGTGAGCAGTACATTCGACACCATTTAAACATGGAAGAAGGGCAAAAATTGGAACAGACTGCAGACCAGTTAGCTCAGTGGTAGAGCACCGGACTACCATGCGGGAGGTCGCGGGTTCTAACCCCGGCCGGATCAACACTCAGGGTCTTAAAAATAACTGAGGAGAAAGTGCTGCCTTTGTAATGACATCTGCAAATGGTTAGACTTTCTAGTCTTCTCGGATAAGGACGATAAACCGTAGGCCCCGTCTCACAGTACTTTCACTTACGGTAATCTGATTCTGTGGGACGTAGAAGAACCACTAGGGACGTAACAAAACTCTGGCTGTGACCACCCCTAGTGTCTGTCCTATATATCTACATTACGGGGGCACTCGTTAGTTACTTCATTAATTGTAAACTGCACAAGCAGTCTGGTCAAGTCCCCCGGCCAGTGATGTAAACTATCCCTGAAAAGCTCCGACGGGGAGAGGATAAGTATGTATGTATGTATGTAACAGTTACTAAGCCGCCATTCCAGTTTATCTCGCTTCAATTTCCATGGATTTCCTAATCAATACTTTAGCCAGCAATTCTACGTTGTTTATAATATAATTTTTTTTATAGCCGCGTATTCCAGCTGATTTTTGATTCTCACTTTCGGCTATTTTCAATCCCAAACTCACCCTTCTGTCAGTGATTTTCTCTGACACCAGCAACCCGCAAAGGTGGAGGAGTTCTCCAGACATTGTTCACTTCGAGAACGAATACCTGGATCTTCGTTTGAGTCAAACATGTGCAGTCAACGGCTGAAAATAGTCGGAAAAAGAGCTTCAGAATGACAGTACATGGTGTATTGCGAGCTCGAAAAGTTGTTGCTGTGAATGTGCAAGGCGCAAATAATTTATATTTGTCTGGTCCCAGACCCTTGTCGACACCACTGGCAAAAATACGCGGGAAAACGACAACAATAGGATGACTGTGGCTCCAAGAGAGGACGGAGATGGATAGCGTAGAGGGACCATTTGCCAGATGGGGCCGGTTGTGTACTATGTGCCTTTTCTTGGTAATTTTTCTCGCAAACCGTGTACTCGATTTTTCCCTTCATTTAAGGATTTACAAGAGCTTATCAAAGTATTTATTTCCGCTGATCAGATGGAGAGCTAGGAGAGGGGGATCGATATAAAGCGAAGATAAAAAATACAAAATTTCCCTGATAGCAGAGGCCCCTTTTCCTTGTATTCCGCACGCTGAATGCAAGCCAAGAGGCCTATGCTAGCAGGGAATTACAAAATGAATTCAAAAGTGAAATATATATTATAAACTTGCCATTTATAGCTCACCAGTTGATGAGAAAATTAAAACTAATTAGTGAGAGCCTATTACGGTTACGGTTATGTCCGCCCTGTCCTCGATCGATGCAGTGCTCGTTTGAATGGGGCCCGATTCTCCGTCGGACGATATGGTTTGGCAGTCTCCTAGGCTCGATTTCCTCCGCTCACTCGGGCTCACTCGCGTGCGCTCGTTTCCCGAAACAGCGGCCGGCTGGTAATAGGCCCTCCTTACATTCTCCATGTATGCCCTCCCTCCCCTCCCTCCCCTAACCTCTCCTCTCCTCCCCTCCCCTCCTTTCATTCAGATACCGTTGATGGTCATTGAAATGATTGAAATGAAATTCATGACCAATCATGGGCTCCTGCCATTGATATATATTTTTTTGGTTTGTACGTCGACCTTGTGTGCGACAACCATGCAAAATGCCAGCATTCGTTGGCGTCCTGCAGCACACTCAAACAATAGCTACTGGGCTTCTTGTGCCACTATGATTATTGATGAAAACTTGTAGACGATTGGTTATTTGAATACTTTGGAGGGAGTTATCGGACAATTGCTCTTAGCAACTAAATTATCTGTCATTTTGTATTATTCATCGATCCACGTAGACGGTGACATTATGTGGCTTGAATGAGCGTCGATAATTCATTTTCTTTAGCAAAGTCCTTACGTCGACCGATGTTCAGCATGAAAATGCGGGTTTCTCAAGGAGCCTTGATTACTGGCTATTCGTTCTTGATTTGTTTTATTCATCCACCTTTCAATGGTCAAGTAAATGCAGAAAATACGGCTGAAAATGGTCCAGAATCGAACGAAGACACCACACAATTTCATGACAAAATGGCTCACGAACGAAGGTAAGTAATCGATCGAGTTATTAAAATTTTATGCGTTTTAGCTATCAGTGAGGAAGTTGCATATTCAACTGTGCTTTGTTGGAAACCTTACTCATCGTACTAGTTATATATCTTGTATATTCATGTTTTGATACAATTTTTAAATGTTATTAGTTCGACGATAATGCCAATCCTGAGCTTTGATTCTGTATGCTTCTAATCAGTTCTAATTCTTGCACATATTCTTACTTCTTGCTCTGTACGTCTAAAATTAACGAGATAGTTAAATATTAATGTTCCGAGCTAGTCCCTTTTCCATTCTTTTGACGCTAATATGCATAGCTTAATCGCCACCAAATTCAATCCCAATCGCAGATATAACCCAAGTTGTTGGATGCACGACCACTGCCAATCTTGGTTTTTCTATTAACAAACAATAAATTTTGATTGGCTGGACACTGAACCATGTCAAGAAAGTTTGACCCTGCATGAGGAAAGAGTCTATTGCTTTGAAAAGAGTTTATTTTATAGTTTTGAACAGAAGCTGGATTGAGTGCAAACTATTGTATAACTTTAAGCTTACATAATTGCAATGATCAGGACTTTCTCTCTCTTTCACTCTATTTATGTGAAAGCGGGCCAGGATGAGTTCATTCTTATAAGTCATGGATGGCTATTTACTCGCAAGTTTCATCCCAGAATGAGGGTCCCCCAGGGGGGGTCTGTGTTCCCGTGTTCCCTTCAAAATTTTAACTCTGTTCCCTTGTTCCCGTCCAAAATTAGTCACCTTGTTCCCTTGTTACCCTTTCAAGATTAAATTTTATCTCTTATTCTTTGCATATATGTCCTAATTAACCAATCTGAACAAAACAAAATAACTGATTGAAGGTCTACTGTGTTGCTGATAAATTTTGATCATTATTTCTGTGATATTTTTGACTTTGTGAAAGTATTTCGTAACAAAAATTAAAACAAATCGTAATTGTATCAACTTTTTTCAACAAATGAAGATAAAACAGTAGAAAATCTTCTATCACCCCCATGTTTATGTAAAAAATGTAGGGCCTTGTAATTTTTTGTGTTTGTTCCCCTGTTCCCTAACCTATTTGATGTTCCCTTGTTCCCTACGATTTTTTTGCTTTGTTCCCGTGTTCCCATTGCCAAATTTCCTGTGTTCCCTTGTTCCCCAAAAACCCCTGGGGGACCCTCCAGAATGGCTGACCACAGTTTCGCCCTGGGATGACACAAAATTCCATCCCAGCGATGAAGACAGACAATATGAAATCATGGCAAGCATACTGTATTTCCTCAAATAACAGGCATCGCTTGATTAATTGCCCTCCATTAATAATCGCATCCCCTCGGTGAAAATATTTGAAATAATTGCCTCAGTCAAATTATCACCACCAAGCTCCCCTGACTACACCCATAGCGGTATTAAAAACCTGATGTCATGTAGGCATGAATAACTAATTAACAGTAATTCTGTTACATTTTTTTGTCTTTTAGACATTTGCTTGCACACTTAGCTGACAGAATGGATCTTGATGGAGAGGGACTGAGGTATTTTATTCACTTTTCTGTTATGCTTACCTCAAAAAAATATTTTGAGAAGAGGAAATTTAAGTAAAGTAACTTTTTGATTATTTCGAATAAGGTCTTCTAGACTAGCCACACCAATTTGCTCAACCTGAGAAAATGGTCATCCATCATCATCAGCTTCATGAGTTGTAATTTTACCTATCTACACTTTGGTTACAAACTCAGACTTTTGTTTCTTTATGCTTTGTCTTTATAGACACATTCAGAAGCATCTTGGTGAACAAACATTAGATGCTGGTGAGAGCAGAGATCTTAAAGACGTTGCTGATGGTGATAATGCTAAAGGTAAAAACTGAAAATTATGCTGGAAATGTCCTTCCAATACTCATGTTTGATGAGTATCTTAAAAGTTATAACTGATTATTAGGCAATTGGCTACATTTTATGTCCGATTCTCTAGGCCAAAATAAACCAGTCTTAAGATATTAGTGTAAAAGTTTAGAATGGATAGATGTTAAATAAAGCTTTTGAAACTGTTCAATAAATTCGCAATCTGTGTTGTTATCAAGTGTTAAAACACTCGCACCTCGTGTTTTAAACTTGATGAAGCACTTCTGCTCATTTGTTAACGTTACTTAAACCAACAACAGTTGGATTGGTTTTGAAAAATATTTTAAAAGGAAAATTAACAATAAAAATGTTACACAACAATGAAGACATTGTTAATTTTCCTTTAAAAAAATTTGCATTAACAGTTGTTTCCGTGGTTTTTTGCTCAGTGCACTACACAAGAACATACATAAGGCTTTTTATCTTTCAGTTGAACTTCACCAGTGTTAGGAACCCTGACTCCCACAGGTGTATCATAATTTCGTACTTAATTAATTCAGCGTTGTCGGCATCATCGTAGCACAACACCACAGTTGCTGTGCGGCTGCCATCAGAGTACATTATTGTCCTGTTTTGGTTGATGATAACTTTAAATCAAAATTAGTGGCATGAGGCCTACTGTCTACATACTTGAAGTCAGATTATATTCGTGTCTGGTAGTTACATTCCAGATCGAATCCTTGTTTGCTTATCAGTTGTAAATGAGTGATATTATATAATTTAGTGATATTTACTTTTGCAACAGGTGTATTTTATTTCTTCAAGTTCCATGATTACGATGATAACCAGAAACTTGATGGCCTTGAATGGATGCAGGCTTTGACAGATTTTCATCAAGAAGATGATAATAACAAAGGGGAATTTAAAGAGGGAGGGAAAGTGTTCCTTGAGCATGAAGCAGAAGCTATTGTGGACGAACTTCTAAGTAAACATGATAGAGATGATGATGGTATGATTGACTTTTTTGAGCTGATGAACACAAAAGTGGATTCATTCATGACAGAATTGGACAAACCAGCTCCAGGAGAAAGTGAGGACCACAACACAGATGAGCAACAACAAAATACAGAAGAACAGTCATCACTAGAGCAAGAATTCAATCAAATTCAACAAAATCAGCAACAGAAACAAAATCAAGAACAACAGGATACCCAGCATGATAAACAGCAAGCACAGGAAGATCAACAACACACACAGGATCACCAGCAACCCAATGAGCAGCAACAGACACAGGATCACCAACAACAGCAGGAAAATGGTCAACAAGAACCAAACGGCCAGGAAACACAAAGTAAAGAAGAAGTGAGCCAAGAACAACAGGACAATAAACAGCAAAATGAACCTAGTTCTTTAGAAGAAGAATATAATCAACAACAGGACACCGACAATCAACAGCAAAATGAACCTAGTTCTTTAGAAGAAGAATATAATCAGCAACAGCAACAATTATGATGAATACAATACCATAGGATGATAGTAACACTTGGCCTTACTTTTAATAAATTATATGAAGCTCATAAATATCCCTTATAAATCAAATGCATTTATGAAAGTTCCATTTCTTGAGCATAATAACTAGACACTTATACATCATTTTGTTTTTTTGAAATCGTCAGAATTTGTGAGGGAGAGAGGTCTTTGCTTGTTTATATGATAGTTTTTCTCTATGTCACCTTTGTTTGCTTGTTTGTTTTGTATGTGAGGTCAGTGCCATTTTTGCATTTCATCATCATCATCATTTATTTGCCTTTTTTTCTTAATATGTACATTAATTTTCATTGTTTGCCATAGTTCATGATACTTTTTTATCTCTTGACTGGACATTGCTTATGGCATCACTGGTGTTGGGTGTGGTAGAGGGATTCACTGTACCAATGCCGTCCTCACTTACATGTAAATCAACTGAAAGTGTTGTAAGTCTTTTTGGTTATTTATGTTCTGTTAAACATCTTCTCTTAAGTGACATAATTTGCTAGACCATATATTGTGGTTACTGTAATTATTTTCAAGGCTTCGTAGCAGCACGAAGTAAGAAATCGCTTTAATGAACCACAAGATATTTTTGAAGTTCATTTTTTAATGAAAACATGTTTCGGATGAGACATCATCCATCGTCAGGTGTACAGTAGAGAATAAAAAGAAAATGAGCAATAAATAGTGTAACAGAGTGAGAGATTAACAAGAATAATTAAGGGGTAAAGAAACAATTTATGCTAAGAAAGGAGACTAATTAATAAGAAAGGGATAAATTAAGGTGTTTGACCTGAGAATTTAAAGAAGAGTGCTCCCAAAGGATGTACATGGCTGCCTTGATTTTCAATTGGAAGCTAGTGAAAGCAGAGTTGAGAATTCTAAAACAATCTTCAGAACAAAGGGAACGACAATTTACAGAATTTTTCAGGTGTTTGTATTTATTTTGCCTTTAAAGCAAACACTAGCTTTTCTTCGCTCATGGGAGGCCAGATTCAAAGCTCTCTTGTGCTTTCGGTGGCTTTGTTGTAACTACTAAAGCATTCCCTTAAGCCACTTAAAACCAAATCTTGCATTTCAAAGTGCAAACGGAATAAACATTAGTTTGCCAGATAGTGCCATCCATAGTCTGGTCAAAACTTCTCTTTGACGCCCTGATGATAGCACTGACTCGCATGCCAAAGTATTCTCTCTAGGTTGGAATCCCACAAAGGTAAAACATGGGATATTGGCCAAGCGTGAGGTCAAGATTTGCGTGTTTATGGACCGAGATGAAGGCGAGGTCCATAAACACGCAAAAAAAGAACGAGGCCAATATCCCGCCATCTTGACTGAACAAGCTTGGTCAGTAAAGGATTTATTATATGACTCAAAGGACGCTATCAAGAGACAGTCAAACGCGCGACGAACGGGCTATCCCGAGAGGTCAAGATGGCTCCATCTTGACCTCGCGGGTAGCCAATCACAGCAGGAGAATTGATTCATCTTGGCCGCTGAAAGAGCCAGTCATATAATAAAGAGGTTTACTGGGCATTTGTCCCGCGCGGTGTCTGATATTTCTAGACTGCATACTATCCTTACCCTGACTAGATTAGGTATTCCAGTTGGAGTTAGTGTGCATTTATTTCCAATTTTTCTCCTCATGGAACTCAAAGTACCCAGCAAGGTTTCTTGTACCAGAGATATTCCATGGCACACCAGTTACCAAACGCACCCAACATGTTGGGCCCAACTATGTTGGGATCGTAATCTTCTAAAGGGACTACTGATCGATGAGGTGCATGACCACAAGCTCGGATAAAAGTAATGACCGACAGTAGTCACATTGAAGGAGTCCAAGTGATGAAACTTGTAAAACTAAACTAAAACTAAACGTATGAACTGCCTTCAGGCAAAGCAATCTGGATGTCCTTTCCGCGGCGTAGACTGAACAAAGTTTGGTTGGGAGTCCTCCAGATACCTAGCAGCTACCCTGTGGAACCAACCACGTGATGGCACCTAACCTGCGATCAGGCCCAATTGAAGCATCGCTCTTATGTCCTCTTATGTCGGCGCTCGCTACAATTGGGCCTGATACAAAGGCTCACTGGAGCCTGTGGCTTCGTCCAGAATTTGGACGAAATCTGATTGGCTGATTCAATAACCGGAAGTCACTAAGAGGCGTGTTCGCGCGGCTCTCGCGAAATTCTCTCGCGACTGAGCCGCCATTACGGACATAGAGTAATCTCAAGTTCTTTTTAGTTTTATAACACAAAACAACAGAGCCTTTCTATTTTCATGTAAATTAGCGGAGAGGGAAAAGTTTATTAGCTTTGCTTTTGATGTACATACTGAAATCACTTAAAAGATTCGCGGAATGATCTTCATGAAGAATGATAAAGGCGGTGACGAAGCGTTCTGACGAGTTCCCTCTGTTATTCCTCTATTTCGAACATTATCTTTCGTGTTTGTGAAAGCCTGACAACGGTATAAAGACTTGGAAGGTGGCTGGTTTGTATTCAAGAACAATTCAACGAGAAGCAAGAGACATCGAAGCTCAGCTGATAAGTACAAGATCATAGACACGTTGGTTTCAGTGTCAGGATGCGAGAGTACTCCTATTCTATGGACAAACATTTTGAAAGCTTTTAATGTATGCTCTTTTAAATTTGTTTTGTACCATTCTTTTACGGCCGTAAAGTTAATAAATTATCATTTGCATGTAGGTTCGCCTCTGGAACAACAACTAAAACACTGTTGGGTAATTCACACCACCAATAATAAAGTTTTTCTTATTAGGGAGTAATAAAATACATGTGTCTTGATATGAAAAAAAAAAAAAAAAAAACATAAATAGCAGAATGACCGGCCATAGAAAGAGTTCGATGGAAGGGCTTTAGGAACTTCACAGTGGACGTCAGTCTCTCCAGATTAAATTTAAGCTTAAATTGAATGTTTGTCAATTTTTACACTTAACAAAATTTCGCGAGGAGAGCATAAAAGTGCCAATTATCTTGTTGATAGTAATACATTTAACTCAGAAAAACCAGTGAATTAATAATAATAATGATAATAATAATAAACGATTTATTAGTAGTACTTCCACAAGGTGGCTCTTCGCCTACTAATTACAAATCTCAAATCAAATCAAATTAAATCAAATGTTGGTTTTTGAGGAGAGGGGAAAACCGGAGTACCCGGAGAAAAACCTCTCGTAGCAGAGTAGAGAACCAACAAACTCAGCCCACATATGACACCAAGTCCGGGAATCGAACCCGGGACACATTGGTGGAAGGCGACTGCTCTCACCACTGCGCCAACCCTGCTCCCCCAATTATTTGAAACCCCAGCGTAAATTGTAGCAAGAGAAATCTACATGAGAATAGAGGAAATAAATTGAATAGAGCTTAGAGGAGTACATTGTTGTTGTTGTTGTTGTTGAATGACAAGGTCATTGACATCCTCCACAAAAATGTAAAACATGACTGAACTCCCATTGCAAAAATTCTCAGTGCAAGGTGCAGTAGTTTGAAATGCACCACAAAGACTGTTGTACTACATAAGCAGTACAGGCCTGTGTTGAGTTAATGAAAGATTAACCTGATGAAAGCTAGATGTCCTTATAGTTACCCCTCCTGTACCAAGTTGTTTCTCCATTCAGTAGATGAATTACAGAATAACAGCATACTGCCCACCACTGGACTGCTGAGGAACAGGTCGCTGGTTTGAATCCCAGATCAAACCATGGTGTTAATTAAAATAATTGTTTGGATCAAGCTGGCTGGGTTCTCAACATCTGTCTCAGGTCAGATGATCAGGTCATTGGTTAGTGAGATTATAGTCTACAGTATTGGCCTTTTCACCCTCACACATAATTTAACCATGAAGGGTACATAAAAGAACCTACACACTTGATGAAAAGAGTAGGCGGCGTAGTTCCCGAATTCTGTGCTCTGTCTTAACATACATCTCAGGGTCAAGGTTGGGTGGTAGACCAACCATCTGTTCCCAGAGGCCTTATGACTGACTGATAACATAGTAAATATCTCTCAAGGGAATGTGCCACCCTCTGAGCTGATCTTTTGGGATTTTTCCCAATAGTGATTTCAGAACCATTTTCAGTGAAAAATTTAGGTGTTGCATTTGGAAATCCAATGGCTTGTTTCCCTTTTTCCCCTCACTGTTAAAAAACCTGTTGGCAAGAAGATGCTTGGCTTCCCCTTAGAGAGGAGTGCTAATACCTAGGCAAAAAAATGCAAGAGTAAATAGGTGTATTTAGAGTGCTGGTAATTATATTCCATCAGAAGAACAAGCTTAAAGCATCTAAAAAGCCTCGCAGCATCCCCTTCCCTGATTGCATCATTTAGATTTAAAATAAAGAAATCAAACTGCAGTCTACTGGTGTGTTAATTGTAGATGAAATCTTCTTTGGTACTTTCATTTGCAGCGTATACATGTAAATACCTCTCATCCACTGAATAAAGTTATGTATCAAATCATGAGGCCTCTGATAAACAGCTAAAAAAGTGATTAATAAAAATGGCTCCTTAGAGAGCCAAGCACTTGAGGAAAAATCGTATTTTTGGTATCCCAGTGAATGAATTCAATAACAGTGCACCACCACAATGCAGCTTTTTAGTGATGCTGCAAAATTTGTTTTATGGATTAAATTACATTAAAAGAATACAACAAGGCCGACCTGCATTTATTATTTGTTCAAATTAAAGGTAAGCGAGCTTCAAAAGCTAAAACTTAATAAACGAGTGAACGGCAAAATCCCGTTTTTCCACAACTCAAATAGAACAACACTCTCGACTCTACTAAAAAAATTCTTTACTATTGTATTTCGAGGGGAAGACGAGAAATACATCGACAATAGTAATTCACCTGATCTTCCTTCAGCCGAATCATCAGTGGTGCTTTACTACCCACAAAAAGATATCAGCATCACATAGTCATTGGAAACACATATCGTCTTTCCCAGCGTTTATAAAATTTGTTATGCGCGCTTACTTTGGGACCAAAACCGCAACTTTTCCCCAACAACAATGAATGATGTAGGACAAGATGTTCCCAAAACAAAAATGGCGTCTTCTTCATTCCACATCACTTCACGCGCGAGAGCTCGCGAGTATCGCGTAACGGAAGTAATTTTGATTGGCTGATTTTGAAACATGTCAATCAATCAAAAAAGTGGGCGGTAGACGTTCCGTGGAAGACTTGTATCAGGCTCTATTTTTCGTTTCGCCTGTCCCGCGGGAACGGTTTACCATCGAAACGAAAATAGAGCCTGATCGCAGGTTAGATGGCACCAGGATATCTTTTACCGGTTGGGGTTGGTAGAGCACCAGACTGCTGAGCGGAAAGTCGTGGGTTCAAACCCCAGACCGGACCGATAACAAGGCTCTTAAAATAACTGGTAGGATCACGTTGGCTGTGTGCTCAGCATCTGCTTCAGTTCATATGTTCACGTCATTGGGCAGTGACTTTAAGCTGTTGGCCTTGTTTCCTTCTTCCACACAAGTAAAACTAAAAGGGGACACAAAAGAACCCACACACTGATTGAAAAGAGTAGGGAACATAGTTCCCGGTGCTGTGGCTGAGCTCACACACATCTCAGGGTTGGGTGGAGGCTGGGTGATGGGCTGATCATCTGTCCCCAAGAGCCTCTGCTGGTTACAGAAACCTCTTAGCAGGCCTATGCACCACCTGGTGTGGATAACGTTAAGGAGAATGTTGTAGATCTTTATTATGCGTCAATAGTCAGTAGTTAAATTTTGCCTATTGAGATCAATGGTACCCAACGCTACACGGGGTACTCAGGTTTCTCATCATATACGAATGTGCCCCAAAACAGACCATTTGATTTCAATGAAATTACACGGTACACTGTATGTCAAGGAGCAAACAATTTTAGCTGACAGAAATTTCCCGGCACGGGATTCGAACCCACGACCTCTGCGATACTGGTGCAGCGCTCTACCGACTGAGCTAACGAGCCAACTGGGAGCTGGTCGTTTTGTTGGTTCGTAATAAACCCGTGAGTGGTGAACAAATGATCATTCACATACTCATTCTTTAATCCGCAGTTCAAATATATGATTTTCATATAGTTATATTCATTGTTCATAGTAAGGGTTCCAGTCAAATGATGTAGAATACATGCAGGTATCATTTGCCAGTTCCCTTAACTATATCTATTGTTTCTTCTTGTTCTTCTTCTCTCTATTACGTTTATGTTCTAGCATGGTTTGGTCGATGAAGTTGTGGCTGTTGTATGTTTTCAGCATGGAGATTCTTAAAACGCTTTAGTATGTTTTTGTCATCCCTTAAGTGGCGTTTTTATTACATTTTATTTTTGAGCACTGTTCCCGTTTTTGCTTTGGGAACGTTCACATCTTGGGACGATTGTTCCTATTTGAAGTGGTCCTCTTAGCATCAAAAGGAACAAACTGCTGTGAAAAATAGGAACAAAGTGTTCATTTAGAGCTAAAAAGAACCTTTTGTTTCTCATTTTTAACATTCAAAGAAACGTTTTGTTCCTCAAATGAGTGACTTAGGAACAAGTGTTCCCTATGGTATTGTTCCTCTTTTAATCATTTTGGTCCTTTTTATGCAGTTGAGGAACAATTGTTCCTATTAATGCGTTCCCTTTTGGAGTAGCTGTTCCTTTATGCTGGCGTGAGGAACTTTCGTTCCCAAATGCTTACGTTCCTTTTTCTTGTAAAGGAACGTTTGTTCCTTTCTTTCGTCGTTCCTGCTTTGAAAATTGGTTCCTTTTCGTTCACTTGAGGAACAATTGTTCCCATTAATGGTTCTGTTTTGAATGAAATGTTCCTTTTTATGGGCACGTGGAACAGTTTGTTCCTAAACATCAGTTCCTATTTGTGCACAATGGTTCCTATTTAGAAAACGGCAGTTCCTTTGTGCATGTTGTTCAACAGAAACATTCTTCTCTTCTTGCCATCTATGTCAGTTTATTGCTTTTAAAATGGTAAAACGTTTGGTGTATAGTTTTAAGCCGGAAAAAACTCGAAACACAGTCCATAACATATTTTAAAAGACATTTCGAGGCGCTTATTGACTTGTCCGGACAAGGTTGAACATAATCGCACCAACGTCACATGTCACCTTAGATTTGCAAGTTTAATTGCGAATAGCACACACTGCCACGCCTGAGCAAGCGGGGGCAAGTCGGGGCAAGTTGCACAATGCAGCCATTCTTTTTTTCCGTCGCCTTTGTAGTTTGTTCACAATTTATGCAAGTGGAACAAACTGTGTGAATCACACAGATGTCAGAGATGAACAAGAAAAGCAAGGTTGACTGGTCGAAAATCGATGGCTCATCACCGAAACCGAAACGGCTTCACTTGGAAAAGGACGAAACAGATAGCTTGATTTAAATTTATTCATGCTCCAAGGAGTAACAACAAGCGTGGCGGTGGTGTGGGCCTTCTTTTCAAGAATAATCTCCAAGTGAAAAAGAAATTATGCGACTCATTTTCATCATTTGAATGTATGGACATTCTGTTACTGAACTTGATAAACGTTAGAATTTTTGTTATATATCGTCCTCCTCCTTCACAAGTTAATGGTATGACAGTTTCGTTGTTTTTTGCAGAATTTTCTCAATTTTTGGAGCACATTGTTATTCTTCCCGAAACCATTTTCATTCTTGGAGATTTCAACCTCCATGTTAATGTTGCAGATGACTTTTACGGTAAGAGGTTTCTTGATCTTCTTCTGTCTTTCAACCTTAAACAGCACGTTTTTTGTCCCACGTATAATGGTCGCTACACCCTTGATCTTATGATCACTCGTTCTGACGACTTGTTTGTATCTGAGGTATGTACATCTGATATAGTCATCTCTGATCATTCCCCTGTTCTCTGCCATCTCAGCCTTGTTAAGCCTCTTAGTAAGACGAAATTTGTCACTTTTAGAAATCTGAAATCTATCTGCCTTGATTCTTTCAAGCACGATATCAGTGTCTCTCTCGCTTGTGATGAGAATTCTGATATATCTAAGCTGGTCTCACACTATCATGAGGTGCTTGCTTCTACACTCAACACGTATGCTCCACCGAAGCGTAGAGCTGTTACTATTCGTGCTAAAAAAGCGCCTTGGTACACACCTGAAATTGACCTCCAGAAAAAAGTTAGGCGAAGGTATGAACGTCGTTGGAGGTCCACTGGACTTCCTTCTGACAAGCAGAAATTTTCTAAGCAATGTGCTGTGGTAAACAAGATGCTGTTTTTATCTAAACAGCAGTATTTTAACAGTGTTGTTGCTGATAATGAGAATGACCAACATTCTCTTTTCAAAACTGTTTCTAATTTGCTCTATCCTAAACAGAATCCACAGTATCCTCCTAGCTCTGATGATACGTGCCTGGCTAATTCTTTTATTCAGTTTTTCACTGATAAAATAAAGGGCATTAGACAGGGTTTTTCATCTGTTCCTGACACTGCTCTGTCGCAACTAGATATTATCACCTGCTCATCTGCTTTTTGTTGTTTTAAGGCAGTGAGTGAAGATGATGTTTTACGCCTAATAGGGTCGTCAGTGAAATCGTGCAGTCTTGATCCAATTCCTGCCTCTCTTTTGTTAAAGTGTCTTGATTCTCTTTTACCTACTTTGGTGAGAATTATCAACCTTTCTCTGTATAAAGGTGTGTTTCCTGATTCTCTTAAAGTGGCCAAACTCACTCCTATTCTTAAAAAAGCTAATGCTGATCATGAAATTTTTTCAAATTTCCGTCCTGTTTCAAATCTTCAGTTTTTATCTAAACTGATTGAAAAGGCTGTTGCACATCAGCTTAATTGTTATCTTGCCGAACATGATCTTCATGATTTGTTTCCGTCGGCGTATAAAGCTATGCACAGCACTGAAACGGCTTTGGTACGTATCTATAACGACATCCTTCAATCTGTTGATGCTGGCAACTGTGTCATTCTGATTTTTCTTGATATGTCAGCTGCGTTTGATACAGTTGTTCATGATGTCTTACTTGATAGACTTGCTAATCGTTTTGGTGTTAGGGATGTTGTTCTAAGCTGGTTTAGTTCGTACCTCACGAATAGGAAGCAATTTGTTGGTATCAATGAGTCTTCCTCGTGCCTTGTCAACCTTGATGTCGGAGTGCCACAGGGCTCAGTACTAGGGCCTCTTCTTTACTTGCTCTATACCTCTCCATTAGCTGACGTTGTCAAGCGTCATAATGTCAGTTATCATTTTTACGCTGATGATTCTCAGTTGTATTTGTCGTTTAAGGGTAACCAACAGCTTGTACAATCAAGACAGTCTTTGGAGCAATGTCTCACTGATATTTCATCGTGGATGCTTGCTAATGGTTTGAAGCTAAATCATGATAAGACAGAGCTGATGTGTATCCACTCTAGATTTCTTAGTCGCCCTCCATTAGATGAGATTGTAGTTTGTGGTGAAACTATTGTCCCTTGTATTTCTGCTGTTAATCTTGGTGTAGTTTTCGATGAATGCATGACTGGGGAACTTCAAGTCAGTAAGATTTGCAAGTCGTCTTATTTTCATTTAAGAAATCTGTCTTCTATTAGGAAATATCTTACTACTAATGCTGCTCATACTATTGTTCATGCTTTCATTTCTTCCAGACTTGATTACTGTAATGCTCTTCTTTATGGGCTCCCTAAATATCTTGTTGACAGGCTACAGCACGTTCAAAATTCTGCTGCTCGTGTTGTCACTTTTACAAGGAAGGTTGATCACATCACCCCTGTGTTGATTGATCTTCATTGGCTTCCTGTATACTATAGAGTTATCTTCAAGTTGCTTTTGCTCACTTATAAGGCCTTAAATGGTCTGGCTCCTTGCTATCTGTCTGATCTCCTTTCCTATCGTTCCTCTTGCTACTCTCTTCGCTCTGTTTCAAATAATCTTCTTGTTGAACCTAGAGCTAAGCTTACCACTTATGGTTTTCGGTCCTTTTCATTCGCTGCTCCTAGACTTTGGAATAGGTTACCCACAGATATTCGTTCTTGCTCCTCAGTTGCTAGTTTTAAAAGTAGACTCAAAACGTTCCTCTTTACATTATTTCTTGATAATAGGAAATTTAATTAGTTATTTCATTTTTTAATCATTTTTTTTATCGACTGATTTGATATTTCTTTCATCATTTGATTCTATCATTTTCATTTTAATAATTGTTGTTTGAAATAATAATAATATTTTATAGATCGCTTACAAAATTAATAATATTTATTGTATAATAACTTTCCATAGAATTTAATGTTTTTTTAGATCGTTTTATTGTAAATTACTGTAAATTGTAAACTGTAAAGCGCCATGGACAGTGATATATGGATATGAGCGCTATATAAATAAATAAAGTTAAGTTAAGTTATCACTGTCCAATACAAGTGTGTGATCACGATGGATTTAAAAGTCAACGCGGTTGCAGGAAACACGTGAACACCAAGCACAGTTGGTTCTTTTTCTTTGACGTAAAGCCCGTTGCAAGTACCAAAGAACTTGCCGATGACGATAAAGCGAGTGAAATCGCAAAACCACCCGCCAGAGCATTGCCATCATTTTCGGTTTGCAGCCAAATTGGCGAATCATTCACGAAATGGTTGACTGGAAGTGGCGGTGGTTGCAAGAAAGATCGCGCAGCTCAGCAAATTGTCAAGAGGTGTTTCAAATTTCTCAAATTTTGCTGCGAAGACGAGGAGGAATTGAGTTTTGAAGTGCTGGACTTCAGCCTGTGTTCTCGCAGTCTGTTATTCAAGTTTATCGATCACTTGCAGGACGAATGCAAGCTAGGACACGGTGGACGATTGGGCTACATTGATGCCATCTCTGAAATGATCGACTTCAGAAAAATAAATGGCGCCTCTGACGCAGTTCTCCGAAACTTGTCATCGACAGAATTGTACCTGAAAAGAGCTCGCAAGACGGTGGCAAAGATGATGAGATTGCAGTGGACACAAGATCTAGACATTGAAACTCTGGATGCTAGGGGGCACTGGGCAACCCTGGAAGAACTGTTAGAAGTGGTGACGTTTCATTTGCCTCGTTACGAAAACACCGTGAAGACGTGCAAGACAAGTCCGGGTCAAGTCAACCCGTCGGACTTAACATTTGCCACGAAATTTGTAGCGGTGTATTTGTTCATCAAGGTGAAGGGGTCTCGCCCTATGACTTATCAGTACTTGACAGTCGACATGGTTAAGACAGCCAAGGAGAACGGGGGATTTATCGACCAGAAAAAGTTCAAGACTGCTGGCAAGTACGGATTTGACTCGTTGATTTTGACCGACGCAAGCATGCAGGTGCTCGTTGGCTACATAGATTTCGTAAGACCATTGCTGAAACCCCGGTGCGAGTTCGTTCTGGTGACGAGAAATGGGGGCCAACACAGCAAATTGGGCGATGTCATGAGCAAACTAGTCTTTGACGCAATCGGAAAGTACATTCACCCGACGCGCTATCGCCAAATCGTCGAAACGCAAAGCCTCAATCAGCTCACTAGCAAAGAGCAAAGGATTTTGTCGGAAGATCAGAAACACAGCTCAGCCGTCGCCAAAGTTCACTATCAAAAGCAGAGGTCGCGCGAAGTTGCTGCGAAGGCTCACGAGTGTCTGCAAAAGCTACAAGGTGCTAAAGGCTCCGAACTGGATAAGGAGGTAAATACGAGATTTCGCGATTCAACGTCAAGTTCTGCGGCACTGGCTGAAAGCGCAGAATCGAAAAGCGTAGTGCCCCCCTGAGAGGAATGCCCCACCGACAAACCCATTGCGAATCCAAAGAAGTCAGCGCCGGGCGTTGAAATTTACAGCATACGAGGACGAGTTTCTCAAGGAAGGGATTGCTAAGCACGGATTTGGACAATGGACCGCTATTTTGAGAGATCCCGAGTACACGTTTCAAGAGGGCAGAACGGCAGACTCTCTAAAGAAAAGGGCGGGACTCAAATTTTCACCAGGGTCATGCACCTGAACTGAACACTTTTCTAAACGCCGAGATAAGTTGTTTTTGGCATATCTACTACTAAGAAAGCTTGTCGTGCTTCCTCGTTAAAGTAAAAACCAACAGCAGTCATTGATTAAGCAAAATGCTTGCCATTCATTGAACTGAACTGCCACAGAACTATAATGATGTTTCTCTTACAAATTAAAGCGTGAGTTTAATGAATGTAATATATTATGTACTTTCTAAATAAAGGGGTGGACTCCAATTTTATTAGCCAAAATAAACTATAACTAAGCCTTAACCGAGATCATTTTTGACTGAAAAAATACTTCGTTATAGTGTTCTGAGCCTTTCTGTGTCCGGGTTCACTGCTGGCGGGTCTCTTTCGCTTCCTAGTGGAACTCTCTCTGAGCATTGCTTCTGATAGTGCGCAGTCGTCGTTTTCGCGGAACTGTCTACAGTGGCCACTCGTAATCGGCACGGGGGTAATGAACATTGCTTCTTCGTCACTGTTCATTTCAGCTTTAGGGGAAGCTGGCGAAGCTTCCTCTAGGGTACCTTGCGTGGTTAAAATCACAGATTTTGGTGGCTATCTCAATAACACACCAATTTGGTGTTTTTGGCCTCGGATTCACTCAAAATCATCGCTATATATCATTTCTTGATGCATTTTAGCCATAAACAAGCGCAGAAATAAATTTCAATTTTTTCCATTTTTTGACCCAAAACCATAGGCTTACCCCTTAAGAAAATTGCCAAAAACTTGAAATCCTAATAAATAAACGTCTTGGCCTTGTAACCACTATAGATCATTGCTAACTATCATTTCTTCATCAGTTCTAACCAGAGACAAACCAAAACAGAAAAAAACTTTAAAAGGTAGTCCAATTTTGACCCAAATCCAAACATTTTTGAGTAGTTTTTGGGACAAAAATGTACCGTGGTTAAAATCACAGATTTTGGTGGTTATTTCAATAACACACCAATTTGGTGTCTTTGGCCCCGGATCCACTCAAAATCATCGCTATATATCATTTCTTGATGCATTTTAGCCATAAAAGAGCGCAGAAAAAAATTTCAATTTACCCATTTTTGGACTAAAAACCATAGGCGTACCCCTTAAGAAAATGGCCAAAAACTCGAAATCCTCATAAATGGTCTTCCTAGACTTGTACCCACTCTACATCATTGCTAACTATCATTTCTTCATCCGTTCTTACCAGACACAAACCAAAACAGAAAAATCTTTAAAAGGTTGTCCAATTTTGACACAAATCCAAACATTTTTTAGTAGTTTTGGGGGCAAAAACGTAGCGTGGTTAAAATCACAGATTTTGGTGGTTATCTTAATAACACACCAATTTGGTGTTTTTGGCCTGGGATCCACTCAAAATCATCGCTATATATCATTTCTTGATGCATTTTAGCCATAAACAAGCGCAGAAATAAATTTCAATTTTTTTCCATTTTTTGACCCAAAACCATAGGCTTACCCCTTAAGAAAATTGCCAAAAACTTGAAATCCTAATAAATAAACTTCTTGGCCTTGTACCCACTATAGATCATTGCTAACTATCATTTCTTCATCAGTTCTAACCAGAGACAAACCAAAACAGAAAAAAACTTTAAAAGGTAGTCCAATTTTGACCCAAATCCAAACATTTTTGAGTAGTTTTTGGGACAAAAATGTACCGTGGTTAAAATCACAGATTTTGGTGGTTATTTCAATAACACACCAATTTGGTGTCTTTGGCCTCGGATCACTCAAAATCATCGCTATATATCATTTCTTGATGCATTTTAGCCATAAAAGAGCGCAGAAAAAAATTTCAATTTACCCATTTTTGGACTAAAAACCATAGGCGTACCCCTTAAGAAAATGGCCAAAAACTTGAGATCCTCATAAATGGTCTTCCTAGACTTGTACCCACTCTACATCATTGCTAACTATCATTTCTTCATCCGTTCTTACCAGACACAAACCAAAACAGAAAAATCTTTAAAAGGTTGTCCAATTTTGACACAAATCCAAACATTTTTTAGTAGTTTTGGGGGCAAAAACGTAGCGTGGTTAAAATCACAGATTTTGGTGGTTATCTTAATAACACACCAATTTGGTGTTTTTGGCCTGGGATCCACTCAAAATCATCGCTATATATCATTTCTTGATGCATTTTAGCCATAAACAAGCGCAGAAATAAATTTCAATTTTTTTCCATTTTTTGACCCAAAACCATAGGCTTATAGGTAAACTGAAGAAGTGTTGATTTGAGATAAGAAATTGTACCACAATAAACCTTTGAGAATTGCTAACGAGAGGCAAACAATTTGCAGTGACTTGTTTGTTTAGCAGCTTTCTATATCTCGTTGTGATTTATTCAATTCTTCATTCTGAACTGTAGAAGATTCTATAACAATGGAAATAGAATACATTAACATATGAGATATTTCCAGTTTTAACTAGAAGTTAAATAATGAAAACATCTCTGTTCTCCGTGATATCCGTCAAATCTGCCCAAAACAGAGATTTCTTACAAGACGTTGAACTTCCAGTTTGATGTGGAAGCTCGACTGTGGTCATTTTTTTCTTAAACACGGCGGTTATCACGGATTTGATGGTAACCAGTCAGTAAAGATTTATTTAATACTTCTTTTTGAAACTGTAAATATTTTTATAACAATGGAAATAGAATATATTATTATTTTAGATATTTACAGTATTAACTAGTGGAATTAAATTAATAGAACATCTCTGTTCTCCGTGATATCCGTCAAATCTGCCCAATATAGAGAATTCTCACAAGACGTTGAACTTCCAGTTTGATGTGGAAGCTCGACTGTTGTTATTTTTTTCTTAAACACGGTGGTTATCACGGATTTGATGGTAACCAGTCGGTAAAGATTTATTTAATACTTCTTTTTTAAACTGTAAATATTTTTATAACAATGGAAATAGAATATATTATTATATTAGATATTTACAGTTCTTACTGGAAGTATTTGTTAATTAAGATTTCTCTACTCTCCGTGATATCCATCAAATCTGGCCGATCTAGAGATTTCTTACAACAGGTTGAACTTCCAGTTTGATGTGGAAGCTCGACTGTGTTCATTTTTTCTTGAACAAGGCAGATATCACGGCTTTGATGGCAATGAGCCAGGTCTGTCATTTTTGCACTTCTTTTTTTAAAGATGGTCGACATTCAGCATTTCTTTCTTAACATAGCAGGTTTCACGGATTTAGTGGAGACTGAACAGAAAAGGAACGTTTGGGCCTTTTTTTGTCGTTCCCTTAATTCAGGTGGCAAACCACACACTATCGCTCTTAAAAATAGATGCCAACTTCAATTTTCCTCGAAAAGTATCCAAACACCGTTTTTACCTTTTGCCTTATTAGACAACACCACTATAACGAGCATCAAATGGTTAATTTCAGAGATAAATTGAAAGTTCAGGGGAAGAGGAACAAAATTTTTGGGAAACGATCTCTCTCTCTCTCTCTCTCTGTTATGTATCGAGCATCTGTGCTCAGCTAAATACATTTGAGACTTAAATAAAGTGATTATTATTATTACTATTATTATTATTATTATTATTATTATTATTATTATTTCCGTTCCCTGGGTGCAGGATGCGCGGTCACCGAAAACAAATGCTTAGAGGAAGAAAGAAGAACAGAAATAAAAGGAAACACACAAGTGCATACAAAAATACAATACAAAATACAAATGAAATAAAAAAAATTAACTATCACGAGAACCAAAAAATAAGAAATAACTAAGATTCAATAAAAACGAAAGCATTTTGTCGTCTGCAGTGATTATGAGGTTTGTTTGGATTATTCTTTTTTCTTCATAGTTTTATTTATTTCATTACTTTTTGAAACACGAAACAGTTTGAAACAGTTTGGGGGGGTCTGGAAAACTCAGACTCCCTCATAACTATACAAATTTTCAAAGTCAAATAAACGTGGACAAAATGAATTATCGCCGTTCAGTGCGCTGAAATGCTACACGCTCTATTTATCGCAGATAACAAACATTTCACCTTTGTCGTCTCATGTTATTATAATTGGCTACGGAGCACGAGACCTAGAAAACTCAGACCCCCCAAACTGGATAACTCAGACCCCTCATAACTATACAAATTTTCAAAGTCAAATAAACATGGGCAAAATGAATTATCGCCGTTCAGTGCGCTGAAATGTTACACGCTCTATTTATCACAGATAACAAACATTTCACCTTTGTTGTCTCATGTTATTATAATCGGCTCCGGAGCACAAGACCAAGAAAACTCAGACCCCCCAATCTGGAAAACTCAGACCCCCTCATAACTATACAAATTTTCAAAGTCAAATAAACGTGGACAAAATGAATTATCGCTGTTCAGTGCGCTGAAATGTTACACGCTCTATTTATCGCAGATAACAAACATTTCACCTTTGTCGTCTCATGTTATTATAATCAGTTCCGAAGCACAAGACCTAGAAAACTCAGACCCCCCCAATCTGGAAAACTCAGACCCCCTCATGAACGGCGATAATTCATTTTGCCCACTGTTATTTGACTTTGAAAATTTATATAGTTATGAGGGGGTCTGAGTTTTCCAGTTTGGGGGGTCTGAGGTTTCTAGGTCTTGTGCTCCGGAGCCGATGAAAAAAAACATGAGACGACAAAGGTGAAGTGTTTGTTATCTGCGATAAATAGAGGGTGTAACATTTCAGCGCACTGAACGGCGATAATTCATTTTGTCCACGTTTATTTGACTTTGAAAATTTGTATAGTTATGAGGGGGTCTGAGTTTTCCAGTTTGGGGGGTCTGAGTTTTCTAGGTCTCGTGCTCCGGAGCCGATTATAATAACATGAGACGACAAAGGTGAAGTGTTTGTTATCTGCGATAAATAGAGGGTGTAACATTTCAGCGCACTGAACGGCGATAATTCATTTTGTCCACGTTTATTTGACTTTGAAAATTTGTATAGTTATGAGGGGGTCTGAGTTTTCCAGATTGGGGGGGTCTGAGTTTTCTAGGTCTGAGGTCTGAGGTCTGAGGTCTGAGTTTTCCAGACACCAAAGCTAATTGAGGCAGGATGTATAACTTACAATCAAATTTAGCAAAATTCAATTCAACTGGGCGCGAATTTTCTTCTGTGCTCGTGCCGGATTTCGAACTGGTCAGCATTAGATCTGATCTGCCCCCAAAAAGAGGGAACATTCAGGAGAATTGGCGCCTCGAGCCCGAGCCGTCCGCTTCCTGAAAATAGATCCACTGGACCAACCGGGACTAGCTCCTCAAATTTGCCTATTTTCAACACATTAAGATTTGCATTCTTATTACCAGCATCGAGCTAGAACAAACTATGGAATATTTAATATTCGCTTTCAAGGACCAAAGGTATGGATTTCCCTCGGAAAGATATACCGTCGACCCCTTTCAGTAAATTAAAAAAAAAAATTAAAAAATGAATTGCTGTGCCAATATTAATGTCACCTTGGTTTCTGTTTTCCCTAGAGTAACGAGTTTCTTCCCAGCTATTTCTGTGATTTATTTGCTGTTCTAAGTTTGATTCTTCATTTATCGTATTCAGGATTTCATTCCTAATATATTTGTCTTTTTCCCCATGACTTGTAAATTTCGTTTATTTATAGTTCAATTTTGTGTGTCAGTGTGTGTGTGTGTGTGTGTAATATTGTAATTTATTCTAAGTAATTTGGCTTCCTAGCCTTGTTAACTTTCTAGTTATTTTATGCACCTATCAATGGTTTGCCCCAGGATGGGGGGCGGGCAACCCCAGGGGAATTTGAAATTTTCAGGTCTTGAAATGTCAATTTCCCTACCCCTGGGTCTCCAATGAGAGTCAAATTCCCACCCCCTCCAGGCCCTCTCCACTTTCCAAGATGGCGACAGAGTCAAATTTCCCACCCAGGGGATCGCTGTGGACGTCAAAATCCCTACCCAGGTAGAGCCTCACAAAGTCAAATTCCCGTGGGTTGCCCGCCCCCCCATCCTGGGGCAAACCATTGATAGGTGCATTAGGAAGCCAACACCCTTTTAGTTTTAATTTCTATTTCTTGTAAACTTAATTTTTCTCAAGTATAAGGGTCAATAAAGTTGTTGTTGTTGTTGTTGTTGTTGTTGTTGTTGTTGTATATATTGAGTTGCCAGTCACAATGACTGAGAGCGGATCACTATCAGCAGCTGGGAACAGGTCGCTATATAAAATTTTTACCAACAAATAATAAAAAACATCCTTATATAATTCACAACATCGAAAACACACTATATAACTAAATGTTAAGACCGCCAATTTAACAACACACAACCACGACTGTAAGCTGAAATAAAACCCTTGAACGTTAGAACTTAATATAACCCTTACTCCCGAACGTAGCCCAAATACAACCCCTGAACGTAAGAACTTATATAACCCCTGACTGTGAGAAATACAACCCCACTAACGTAAGAAAATCACAACCCTTAAACGTAAGAAAATCTGAAAGCTAACCGTTTTCATATCATGCAGCACTTAACCCTAGCTACTATAGATCAGCGCTATCCCCAAAATCTGTTCCTAGCTGAACTAAAGGTCGATCCTATACCCAGGATTCTCCTTACGTTTACGTCAGTCCCGTAGGCGTGGGAAATATTACGTCGAACTCGTCACGATCATACGTCGAGTGGTTTCACCAGTACGCATCGGTCCTCCTGTTCATGTAAGGAATCACGTAAGGGAACCCAAGTGAAAACCTGTTACGCAATATCTTACCATATATGAAGTCTTCATTCGATTCAGTTCTTCCTCTAGTTCATCGTTTCTCGTGAATCTATACAACAAGTATGGGGACCCTTGAAAAATTGGCGTATGACCGAAGTAAGGGAAAGCTCATTGACATTGGTCCAACATTTTATCTAGGGAGGGCTGCCTATAACTTGGACAAATCTGTCTTTACTAAGATGACGAAATTAAGTGCGAGATGCTGCGAGCTTTTCTCTGGAGGAGCTCGAGAGGGGTATAATCCGGACAAATGGATTGGTACTACAATGGAATTCTGCGGAAGTAACATTCGAACGACGCTACGTAGAAACTCAATAACGAGCTGGTCAGATGAAGTCCGACCTGTATTCCCTGTTGAAACGATGCACATATCCTGCCAGTCAGATGCTTATAAAGGAAATGCGTACTTATATAGTAATCATGGATACCAGCGGGGACAAAGTAAAGAAATATGTGCAGAAAAGTCCGGGACAGGTACACGGCGCTGTGTACAGAAGTGCGTTCGGCGAAGAGTGCACAGAAAGAAATGTCAACGCTGAAGGTTTCTCCGTGATGAGAGGAGTATTCAAGATTAATTCAGGAGTGTTCAATCCAGCGAAAGATGGTTACCATGATGACAAAAGATCCATGAGTGTCTGCTCGGCCAAGTGTGTTGAGAGAGTGATCAAACACTGGATGAACGCTGGGGAACGCTTTCTTGAATGCAATAATTTTAAGATCGAAGAGTTGCTCAAAGACTAATTGTAGCTTCCTCAAAAGACTGCGCGCATCAGTCGGAGCTGGAAAAGACAAATAAAAGACGTCATCATACAAATTTGCTGAGCAGCATTTACGCTGTTTAAAAACTGAGAACGTTTCTTTTATATTAATGCATATTTTTCTAACAGTGTTTTATATGTGTAACTCTACACTTCTTGCTAGCTGCTGCTGAGATGGGAAGACGCCAATTTTAAGCTTTGTTTTAATGAATGCACATTTTACTGAGCCTTGAAAGTGTTAAACGTCGTATTTTAATATAACATGTTTTAATATAACGTATTAGTATCATTTTGTATTGTTTATTACGTTTACCGGCAAGCTTATATGATTTTCATATATTCATTCTCACCGTATTAGCTCAAATAACTTGTTTGTGATTTATTCCGAGAACTAGCTCTAGCTAGAGTTTATATGTCGTTATCAACTGAAGTAGCTATAGCCGGTTTCAAGTGTGAGATCGAAGGTTTGGTTATGATTTAGACTTCGTTTACACGGAAGCGGATGTATTGCGTTGTTGTTTCAAGGTAGCGCAAATTTCAAAAACGTCTGTCGTGATAATCGCTGAACTGAATAATAGGGAAACAGTAGAAATTGCACTTTCCAGTAAACAAGGAATACTATATCTATAAGATAGAGAATTGAGGCTCACATTATTCGGTGTAGCGAAAGTGAAAGCACCTCATTTGCACTTGAAAGAAATATCAAATTAAAGAAAATGAAAATGAAAATGAAAGCGAAATGGGTTATTTTTCTTACGTAACCGCAAAAGATAATTATTTCACAAGACAGAGGTTAAAGTCTATATGCTCTATGTGTATGTTTGTTGAACCGTATAAAACTAATCATCTTAATAATGATATCTAACTCATCATTCGACGCTCGTAAATTTAGTTTTGACTAGAATCCACCCTTGCAAAGGTTCCAATGCATCTTCAGTTGTCTTCTCTTTCTTTGTCTGTCGGTGTACGATTTTTTCTGGAACAATGTGACAACATTGTGTTTAGGCTTCCCTGGTGCACTGGGTTGCGAATGTTTTCAAGAAACTTCTCTAGCTGTTAATCATTTCCCAAGCAGCCAATCTGCTTTTGCTGTATTTCAATGTCATCAAAAAAAGTCTAACCGTACAAACTTCGCCTCGTTCGGTCCGTGCAGCAACGACCTCAAGCCAACATCCCACAATATGGCCCTTGCATTTGGCCAATAAAAAGTAGAACCAGCTTTCGCCAAAAGATTTGATCACTGCTCAGGGGAGAAGCTTTCATTCTTAGCTATTTCTCTCTTCCCCGTTGAAACTGGATCCAGAGGGTGATTTTCCAGTTCAAATGAAATTAGTTGTATATAGTTTCCATGACGCGAGGACCCCCTCTGTCAACCGCGGCGTAAAACAATTAATAAATATTCTTTATTTCTCAGAAAGCTGAACTAACCAAGATTCCGACTCTAATCTCTGTAAAAGCTGTACTCTATGCTCCAAATAGTCCTCTCCTTAGCTCCACGTATGAGTAAATAGGTTTATCCTATTAAACTATTGCAAAGTTACTCAAGCCCACCTCCTCCCCCTGCCCCCCCCCCCCACCCCCACATTACGTACACTCCCTAAGAAAATCGCTTTTTTTTTCTCGTGAAACGTGGAGTCCCCATTTTATTCTCCGTGAAATGTGAAACGGCCATTTTATTTCCCGTGAACCGTGATCAAGACCCCCTGCCCCCTCTTTACCACCCTCTAAATACAAGCCATGTAAATATACATATTTTTTTATAAACAATATTTATTTCAGCATTTCCTCAAAGACCACAAAGGGCTCATCTAGAGAGCTTATGCATACTTTAAATTTGAGCTATAGTTTATTTATATTTATTTTTATTTATTTTAGGGTTTAGGATGCTTGTTATTTGTTAGGTGTCCACAATTAGTAGAGGAGTTTCCACTCAGATACATATTACCGACACGTTATAAAGGATCCTCTCGATATTTAATATCTGATTCATTTATTTTCGTTTGTTTGTTTGTTTGTTTGTTTGCTTTTTTAAAAAGTTAATTTTAACCCAGATAGTACATCCTTTAAGGCAACAAGATTAGTAGTATTCGAAAGTACCGGACCGTTCCGGAAAAGCAACGGACGTCATATTTGTTTCACGCTACTAGGCGTGACGCGAGCATCAGTGAAAGCGCGGGCGTATATGAAGGGGGTAAGGGGCATGGTCCCCCACAAATATTCCACACTGTATCCTCCGAAACGCCGTTTTCAGCATTTTGGAGATAGCGCAAGTAGTTTCCTAGGCAATTTATTAATGGGCTACTTTGAAAAGGGAAACAAGTGTTTTTAATCTGTAAGGCATGTCTCGATAGAAAAACGTCACTGAGTTACAAGCGGAATGAAAAAGCTATTTAAATGTGTATCACTGCATAATGGTGCGAAGGCGAAAACTTAATAGTAAACGAAGCAACAAAAACAACTGTAGCCTTAAAGCTCTTGAAAAAAGGAAAGTATTTTGAGTGCTGATGAATGACATCAAAGAGCGTATACATATTGTTATCCTATGAAGACTGTGATGTTTAGGGAACGGGAACGGGAACATAGGGTCCAGTTAATTAGAAAAGTTATGGGGTGGGATTCTCGAGCCGCATGAATTGTTTTGCGTTAACCTTTCTCGTTTCCCCTTTGCATGAATATGTTTTTGTACTCCCTCCCCTCCCCCTCCCCATAACTTTTCGAATGGTCCGTCCCAGGAGCCCGTCCCTAACTATGACCCTGGACATTTCTTGAAATATTTTATGCCACGTAATAATGTTAATAATAATAATAATAATAATAATAATAATAATAATAATAATAATAATAATAATAACAACAACAACAACAACAATATTTTTCTAGGGGATCCAACTCGCCAAGGCGGTTTTTAGTGGAGCCCTCCTAATTAATTTATAACTTAAATAAATACAGAATAAATAACAATGGATGAAAAATAAAATATGTACCTAATAACAAAAAGGGGTAAAATATTCGAGACGAAAACTAAAATTACATCAGAATTTTAAAATCAGTCTTTTAAAATCGTTTTCAGTTTGGCTTTAAAAAATTGATTAATCAAGTCAGTTGGAAGGCTGCTCCAGTCTTTCGCCGTTTGGAAGGTGAATGTTTGTTTTCCCCTGAGTTATTTCGTGGAAGAGCCAAACGTACAGGTGTTAACCCTGGTTGGTTGGGCTATGTCACGGTTATTTTATGGTCTTTGGGGAAAAATTCGAGTTAATTTAAGACTGAGAACATTTTTAAACAAGACAAGCGCATAACTGGCTTATGACAGGAAAGCTGAAACTTGAAATACAGCGGCCCACTTTTTTTCAAATTGCAATCCGTTTCCATCCTGACCATCCCTAGGCGAGGAACATTATTTTGAGTTTCCATCGGTATAAACACCTCCTCTGGCTTATTAAATTTATTTTAAAACCTCGTGACGTAACTCCTTTAATTTCGTTGGCCATTTATTTTCAATGTATCATGTACAGTTGGGCGGGCTGTGCGATACATGACCGCGAGGCGTCTCTTGCTTTTACTAAGTTCGTTAGTGTGCACTGGATATAGCACTGAGCAGCGAACGGCGAAGGTGATAAAAGTACATTTTCCTGTTGCCTCGATCTTCCAATCCCTCATATTGTTCTCTTCTTCAATTTGCAAAATTGCAATTGCTTTATCTTGAACCAATTATTGTAACCAACGCCACCATTCCTATCAAACTCAGCGATAGAGAATAGAGGCCGTTTAAAAGGAGAACTTAAAGATAACGTGATTCTGAAGCAATTTTTTGTAGTAACGTGTTCTCACAAACAAACATGTGAGAAAGATTCAGCAGTAGTGTCACTTAAGATAGCGATAACAGTCGACATTTAACTTTCCCTTTATGATCCGCAAGGTCACGCATCACACGAGCGTTGCCGTTTATTCTAGAATTACTATTCTCCTGCTTCAGTTAAAAACACAAAAAGGGTCAGGCCGCCAACCGTGGGGACTGGAAGAGAGGTAATGCGCCACGATTCACAGTTTTGACTTGTCGACTCGTTTCGGATGGTCTTGTCAACAGTTGTGTACAGAGAAATTAAGTTTTTTCTTTATAGAATCGGCATTGAAAGGACTGCTTAATACCAGTACTATGAAAACAGGATTGTTTCGTTTTCTTTTGTGGTACTTCTTAGCAGAAGTCACGGGAAAGTTTCATGTAGAGGTAAGCTGAAATATGGCAATACTTTTTCAAACGTTTATGGCGATTCGCAATCTGTGTGTTGGTATTAAGCATAATGGTAAGTTATCATCATGCCACTTTCACTAGTGAAATTAAGTTTTACCTGTTCTTAGAACACAAATCTTATAAGAATACGCTTATAAGAGCACCTTTTGATCTGAATGGGTTGCATGCCAAGCAACGTTTGTCAAATTAAGCGCTGGGTTTACCGTACAGAGAATCACAACTGTCGAAAAGTTGTAAAAAAGGTGTACTTTTGTTCAAGTTATATCGTTTGCCGTGTCAAATTTTGCAATCCTAAGCTTATTAAAAGTAAATTAAACTTTTTTCTTTACTTATCATTTTAGCGTTCGGGAATCTTACCAGTTAATTCAAAAAGTTTTGGCATCCAGTTCTGTAAGTATTTGGTGCTAGCCAGTTATACAAACAAATTACGTCATTGTAAGCTTATGCTTAACATTCTTTTATCAGTAGCATGTGAAGCTATGCTAAGTTTAGTTTAGTTAAAATAATTAACGTTATGTTTTCCTTTCTTTATAGACGTAACACTTGCAAACGATGCAAGAAAATCGCTAACAATAACACCTAAAAAACCGCGATGTTGCTGGAGAGTTGACAAAAACGACTTGGATTGTAAGGTTGGAATATCCAAATTTGCTCGATTTAACTTCTCTTGTTTACAAGTAAACATAAGCTTAAGCTTTATATCTTTTTGAGTTCTATCACATTTTTTGTGTTAAGTTAATCCTTATATATCATAAAGTGTTCATTCTTTCACAGTCGATGGAACTTGTCGGAGGGAATGAAATCAAACTTTCCTCATCGTCGACAGCGAATATAAGTTACGTATTCCCGAACAAAGTAAGTTTGCTTTTCTTAGACGTACGGAAATTCTTTGCTTTTAAATATGGCACTAAAATTTGATTTATCGAGCAAATCGCCTTCACACAAGAAAAAAACCTGATCTTGAAAATATGAAAGGCCTCTTTTCACATTCTCGTTTGTTTGTTTATGAGGTTTTTGATGGCTTCTAGGTTATTTTATTTCTAAGTGAACATTTTCGTCAAGATTTGTGTGGTCAAGTTAAAAGGTTATAGAGCATTATAATTTGAAGATAACGAGTACAGAAAAAGGAGGAGCAGTGGCAGTGGATTTATAGTGAATTTCCGTTTCATCGCGGCGGTTTTTTGAGTTCCCAGTTGTGTTAGCCTGTCTGATCAGTATGGTTAATTGTTGTAACAGTACCCAATGGACCGAGTTGGAAGCTGTGACTTCATCTACGTTGCTGAAGAGAAGAAACTTAGTCACAAAGTACCTTTTAACACCACAGAACCAAAGAAAACATCGTGGCTTGACGGTACAGTTGCCTACTTTAATTAAGTTTTTACTTTTGTTGATGGACAAAACAAATCATATGTATCAATCATAATCGTTAATAATGGTCCAGCCAGTTTTGTTGACAGTTATCCTATTTGTGCACCGCACTGTGCGCCGTTATAATAACATTACCTTCTTTGGCCGATGGTTAGTATACAAATGGATACAATTAGAATACGCCCCACCTACTCCCCCCATAACATTTTTTTAGTTCCTCCCATTTACCTTGTATTTCGAAACAAGTGATTTCGGTTGAGCAAATTCATGTATAGCTATGGGTTATTGGCCAAGCGTGAGGTCAAGATGACGGGATATATTGGCCGAACGAGAGCAATATCCCGCCATCTTGACCGAACAAGCTTGGTCCCTAAAGGATTTATTATATGACTTAAAGGAAGCTTTTAAATGACAGTAAAACGCGGGACGAACGGGCTATCCCGAGCGGTAAAGATGAGTCCATCTTGGCCTCGCGGGTAGCCAATCACAGCACGAGAATTGATTTATTTCGACCACTGAAAGAGCCAGTCATTTAATAATAAACTTTCATGGTAAATTTACCCATATTAGAAACGACCACACCGTTAGCTCTCTTGAATAACAACTAATAATAGTAGACCTTTTCACGGTTTTGTCAACTTTTGATGTTGCCCATGTAACGAAAATCTTTTGACACGGCTGGAATTAGTAAAATAGCCAAGGGTCGTATCTTTCAAAATCGCAAAGTTATAGCTTCGGAAAAATAGGGAAATGTTACAGACATTTGTATGCTGGAGGGCAAGTTTGTGCAACCCAGCATACCAAAGTCTGTAAAATAACCCGACTTTATACAACCATATTTTCAGTCGCTATTCATTGCAATTAAGATGCGACTCTAAAACTTGGCCATTTTTCTAAAGCCACGGCTGCACGAGCGATTTCTTGCTTGCGATGGTGATGCGATTTTCTTTTTAATTGTCGCGTCACCAGCGCGCAGTGAAAATCACCCGTGTTAAGCCACCCTCGCACAGGTGATGCGACAGCTCAAAAAATCGCAGAAAAAGAATCGCGAAAAATTAAACTCATTCAATTTCTCGCGATTTTTTTCTTGCGACTTTTTACCTGTTGGGTTGCCAGTTCAAGGGTGGCTACACTTGCGATTTTCATCGCGCGCTGGTGACGCGACAAAATTGAAAAAATCGCATCATCGGCGCGAGCGAAAAATCACTCGTGTAGCAGCGGCTTAAAGCCGCGGCTACACGAGCGATTTTTCACTCGCGCCGGTGATGCGATTTTTTCAATTTTGTCGCATCACCAGCGCGCGATGAAAATCGCAAGTGTAGCCACCTTGAACGTCGCAAGAAAAAAATCGCGAGAAATTGAATGAGTTTAATTTTTCGCGATTCTTTTTCTGCGATTTTTTGAGCTGTCGCATCACCTGTGCGAAGGTGGCTACACGGGTGATTTTCATCGCGCGCCGGCGACGCGACAATTTTACAAAAAATCGCATCACCATCGCAAGCAAAAAAATCGCTCGTGTAGCCGCGGCTTAAGTTTTAAGCGCACTTTCTAGCAGTGTCGGTAGATTTTCATTACCTGATCAAACTCTCAAGTTGAAAAACCGTGGAAATGTCTATAATTAAAAGGATAAAACTAAGCGATGGCAATGTAGAATGACTTTATTCACACTCTCGCAGTCAAAAGACTGAATTACATTGGTTAGTCATAAAGCATATTACAAACAGATAGCTTTGAAGTACATATCTAATACAAATTTTCAAGAAACAACGATTTCATTTTTAACAGGGAAGAAGGTTCACTAACTCCTTGTTTATTTGACAGTCATTGGCTTCGGGGGAGACAGTTATAGGAAATGCAGAGGAGTTGATAGAGTGAGTAGCTGGACGAAAGTGAATAGGTGATGTTTTTTATAGTTGACCCTACCTTAAAGATCAATGTACCAGGTGGAATGAACGTGGTTTAATTAACGCCCAAACCGAATTTAAACGCTTATGTTCTTGGGTTCACTGGGATAAATAAATGAACACACACCAGACTGGCAACAGCATAACTTAAAAGAGCCATGGTCGATCATGAAGAATTGCTTCCTTATTGATTCCATTGTCTACTACGGTGATTCCACTGCACAGCTTTGTATTTTCCTGGTAAAGATAAATTTCCAAAGCAAATTTTAATAGCAAGTAGCTCTCTTTTCCCGCTAAAGGTTGGCGAAAGTGGCTATGCTGCTCACTACGTACTACAAAGCATGTTGACAAGGCTGGTCACATAACTATATCTGCGAGCCGTGACAGAGTGTGGTTGTTTTGTCATCCTCTCAGGATCCAAGGAAAGACTGCCAACCTGTCGACTGCGTGGAGAAATACAATGGATGGAGAAACTTTTTCAGGAATTCGACAGGAAAATGTGAAGTCGTGCACGAATGTTACACAAAAGGGAAGAAAGGAGAGCTGCCAGAAATTGTAAGTACTTTTGACAACTGAAAGCTGCAATTAGTCGAATAGTTTTTTACTGTAGTGATTTGAATGCAGGCTTCTATATGCCCACCGTTTTCAAAATCTTATAGCCCACTTCGCGTAGTTGAATATATGAATAGTTGAATATATATGAATAATAGTAATGATAATGTATTCATATACCGCTCATATCACATAGTCTCATGGCAGTTTACAACACTGGCCAGGGGACTTTACCGGACTGCTTGTGCAGTTTCCAATTAATGAAGTAACCGCCAGAGTTTTGTTACGTGTTACGTTCCTAGTGGTTCTTTTACTTCCCACAGAGCAAGATTAAGTAAAACGGTACTGGACCTACGTAGACGTAGACGTAGACGTAGACGGGACGTACAGTTTAAAGCCCCGGCTACACGTTCAAACATTGTTATAAAACATTTGTTGGACGAACAATGTTAGAACGTGTAGCATGCATGTTTGATGACGTTTGTTCAACATTTTTTGTTGGAAGAATGTTTTGATTTCGATCAAACATTTTCTCCAACATACAACAAATGTTGAAGCGTGTAGCCGCCCTTTCAACAATGTTGTATTGCAAAGACCAATCAGAGTTAAGGGCCTAGTCTCCAATCCGAAGCCTAATGATAGAGGTGGAAATTGTTGAAGCCAGAACCCCGAAGCGACGTGTTTCTAACAATGTTATATGCGTATCCAACATTGTTAAAAGCGTTCTTACAACAATGTTGGGACGTGTTCTTCTAACAATGTTACAACGTGTAGCCGGGGCTTAACGTCCTTATCTGAGAAGACTAGAAAGTCTAACCGTTTCTAGATGTCATTACAGCACTTTCTCCTCAATTATTCAAAGACCCTAAGTGTTGGTCCGGCCGGGGTTTGAACCCGCGACCTCCCGCACGGTATTTCGGTGCTCTACCAACTGAGTTAACCGGTCGGCGGAAGAAACACCTCCGGAGTTCGCAGGAAAACTCTCCAAAATTCTCGCCACTTACGCTGGATGCACTATTAACTGGTCGTAACATTACATTAAAATCAAACGCATCTCAACAGGCTTTTGACAAAGACCATAATGACTGCAAAAGTCTAGTAAGCGCTGAACTAACCAAGGAGCAGAGAAAACAGATTCACGACAACATGGAGAAAAGCAAACTGGCAAAGATGAAATATACTTTGGAGGATATCAAAGAAATCAACCCGGTAAGCTGGCAATTGAAACTAACTAAATTTCGGCCTGTCAGCGAGTAACATCACTCAAAGTGAGAATGAATGCAAACAGAAGAGAAGAGCAGTGGATGGTAACGGATTTATATATTACCGCACATATCACATAGTCTCATGGCGTTTTACAATTCCTCTATAGGGTGAGATCGGACGTCAGCCTGTAAATTTGGTAGATTCGATATTGAAAGCTATGGCCGCAACATCTGCACATTTATCCAACACAGAAATATATAGGAAACCGATCCCAAACCGATAGTGCATGGCCTTAGTCGCGTACGTTTCTTCGAACTTGAAATAGTTGTATACTTTGTAATGTGGTTTACTATGTAAATTGTGCTTGTTTGATTTATTGGTTACAGGCACTGACTGGCTAAATGGTGATAATGATAACTATTACTGTGTCAATGTGACTACTGAAAATGCGTGTCTTTGAATGACAGGTGCCGCTCAACTGTCACCATGGTCGCCGAGTCGGTTCAGTGTGCGTTTGTGACGAGGGCTGGAAGACAAAAACAAGCAACGTGCCCAAGAAAGAGCTGAGGTTTCTATATGACTGGTGTAATGTGAAGATCAAGAGGACAAAGTACTCTAGTCAGAGAGCTCTTGTGCATGCTGTATCCTTTGTCGTTAAATTAAACCAACACGACGTGGGTTAGGTTGAGTCACAACAGGTATTTCAAACCAGTTAACCTGGAGTTGAATAGGCCAGTTTCGAGTTCGCCATGAACGCTGAATAAAAGTACTGAGAACGCATTTGTACAGGGTTAGCCTCGACCTAAAGTAAAACATTCACAAATTCCAGCGAGAAGGTGATCTGTTTACAGCTCTGTCTATTACGTAATTTTCAAATTTGTGGCACCTTCCCGCAGGTATTTGTGAATATTTTACTTTAGGTAGAGGCTAACCCTGTACAAATGCGTTCCCAGTGCTTTTATTCAGCGGTCATGGCGAACTCGAAACTGGACAATTGTATTTGCAAGGAGAGCGGTCGGTCTATGTTACCAAAGCCAACTTACAGTTAATTAAATCTGTGAAAGAAGTGGTCTCATCGAACTTGTGTGCCACTTGGTCATAACCTCTATTGTATCTCACGTTTTCAAAAGAAACGCTAAACTAGGTTTACTACCATGCAGTCATTTTTTTGGATGGTTTCTCCAAGTTTTTTGTTCCGTAACTGGCATTTTATTCTAGTGCTAAATAATACACTTCTACCAAATTTTGTAGGTAAACACATTGCCAACTCAGCAGGCGTCCAAGCCTCTTTGCTAAGCTCATTAATACTAGCCTGCGTCGCAGACGTTAACTAGCCCCGGTTAGTACCGTCTGCGAAGCAGCGCCAAATTCCTTGTTCTGTACCAGAATTTGAGTACGCATTATGATTGGCTCGTCAACAAAAGGCTTTTGTTGACGAGCCAATCATAACGCGTACTCAAATTCTGGTACAGAACAAGGAATTTGGCGCTGCTTCGCAGACGGTACTAACCGGGGTTAGTTAACGTCTACTTCTACTACGCAGGCTAATTAATACATGACAACAGCTCGATTTCTCTGCTTGATAATTATTTTAACAATAAAAATGTTTAAAATACTCCAAATTGCCAACACAACGCAAGGCCAGCGGCGTCTCCCCTGCATTGCTGCACTTGCCTCTCTTGACTAGCCAATCAGGGCTTGGGTCTTATCGGTTTCACGCTCCTGATTGGCTGGCTGATGATTATATGGAGCTGCTTTATTACCGACAGCCGAAGTCACGTGGATGATCGCGAGACCTCAAGGATTACAGAAGGCCTTCTTCAGCCATTGAAAACTCTTTGTAAGTACCATCTTTCCATGAGGTTGCAATTTCAGTGGCAAACATGTACTCATGAAAACGAGGAAAGCCGAAACTTGACATCGTACCAGGAGCGCTGTTTGTTCCTTACCTTGAGAGCCATGCTTTCATAGGCTCAGGTGAATGAACCACTTATCAATAAAGTTTTCCATGTTAACTAACGACCATATTTATACGATTTTACGGCGATTCCATGGCGGGTTTGTCGCGATCAGGGAAGAAGCCGACTCGGAAATTAAAAGGGGATATTACATCACATTACTCGTAAAATAATTAATATAAATAAGTATATCATCACGATTAGATGGCTTGGAGGGCCCTAGAAACCACAAGGCTTTTACGAGGGAGGCCTCCTTGCGAGATCTCTGAGGACACTTGGGGTATGATCATTCAGTTATAGTAAAGAATGGCACTCATGTGATCATGACATTTGTTACGTCACTTGCAGGGGACTCACTGCGGCTCAAGCTGACTGCCTGGTGGCGGGGAAGAGAACACGGCTATGTACACACATCGTATCAGCCGCAAAATGGCAACGAACTTCATTTGAGGAAGGGGACGGTGGTGAAAGATGTTGTACCGACTGACAATGATGGATGGTATGAGGTGAGAATTAAAAGAAAGAATAATGAGGTCTTGTTAAATAAAAGTTCAACCACCAAGTCCACAAACCAAGTCTACCAACCACAGTGTCACATGTCATAAGATTTGGTGGAGTTTTGCTGTTTTGTTGCAAGTGACTTTTCTTCGCAGTTTACCGAATAATGAGGTTTCCGGTATGCAGCTGTTTTTCGCAATACTGGGCAAGGCGAATATACAACGTTAAAAAAACTATTACAGCAATAAGAAGCGGAAATTTGAAGACACATGACACATTTCTGAAGGCAAGGACGTAGGCTGCAAGTTATTATTATTATTTTTTTACCTTTCAATAGGTAAAAGAATAAGATCTACAACAATCGAAATATAAACCTGTCTTCCGATCCAGTCTGTTTTATATACCTTCTTCTCGCTAGTTGCAAAGAACTAATTGACTTGGACCGTGTCTTGTTATTAAACCCATGTAAACTTCTTAAATAACCAGCTCTGCCTGTCTCTATTTCTCCAGGGAACATACGATGGAGTTCGGGGGTGTTTCCATCAGAACTATGTCAACATCAAGGCTGATGAATCCAAAGACCAAGCAGATACTAACTGAGGCTTGTGTGGATCCCCTTGCAAACTTTACGTTAGTACCTAATCAGACACTTTGTGCCGAGCGAGACTTGTTAGCAAAATTCGATCAGCCAGTTACCAGAGTAAGAAAATAGCAATCTATCTCGCCTCAAAACTGAATTTCTTGAAAATAATTTCACTAACTTTGTTGGTTTTAAAACAAAGAATTTATTGACTTTCGGAGACTGGGATGGATCCGCGAAAATAGCAAAGCCATATATGCCCCCACACCATCACACAAAAAGATTCCTGGGCAACATAAGTTTCTTTCGGCTTATTTTACGCCATTTGTTTATGTCGTAGCGAGTTTGGTAACATATATTTATTGTATTTTGTGAGAAATGTGAAACATGAAATAAAGTAAAGCTAAACTGAAGCAGATTTCAAGGTCTTGATTTGATACCAAACTCAAGTTAAAGAAAGTATATCTCCTGGGGTGGGGGAGTGGAGGATTTGGGGGATTCACTGAAAAAAGGTAGGTTTACTGGGAAAAGGTTGAGTGAAAAGGGAGATGAACCAAATGTAGACAGTATTCTTTCACTTAGTATTGATTGATTGATTGTTTGATTGATTGATCATCATCGTCATACTTTTTTTAACGTGGATATACACTTAGCCTGAAAGCTAGTTTACAGGTATTCCACCTAATAACTAATGAAAACCTAACAACTGAACAACGCTTATATCACAATTCATCAGATAAAATCACAAATTAAATACTTATGTAAACACGGTAAAAATCCCGACCTTCAGCATACAGTTATAGAAAAAAATGAAACGGAGATCTATAATGTGTAACTATACTAACTATACTAGCTATCACTATAACTAACTGTTACGGGAACATAAGAACCCATAACTGACCTGCTCCCAACGTCAGTGGCTTCATAGCTCAGTTGGTTAGAGCATCGCACCGGTATCGCGAGGTCACGGGTTCAAACCCCGTTGAAGTCCTGAATGTTTTTCAAACTTCTTTTCGCAGTTGCATGAATTGCGTTCACAACTGCGAGGATCATTCTTCCGATTTGATTATACTAACTATCATTAAAGGAGAGAATTAACAACTAATTACGCACTAAAGCGGCTTTTCAAGGATGCCACAGTTTACTTTTAACCCTTTGCAGACGGACGTTTTATACGTCTTTTTTGCAATTTCTGGAGAGTAGGAGGTCAAATCGATCTCGTTATTCCATATAAGGGGATACCACGGCGATTTTGCTGGTCCAAAAGACCGAAGGCTCTTATCTTTCCTGCCACTATGTCACGCCAGCTGTCACTTGCTTTAATCGATCAACTACAGCTAATATTTCGGTAGGTATTTGATTTATAAGTGTGTTTTTCGAGCCATTTTCCACGTCATAAGCCGTCTGCATCTGGATTGATGGATAGAGGCAATCTTCTATAAAAAAAAAAAAAAAAAAACAGAGGTGAGAAGCAATTTCACACGAAGTGGGCCACCGAAATTGTTTGATCTAGTCATGGCGATTCACGAAGTAAAGTTGTGTTCCTAGCAGTTTTGTGAGTGGATTCCGGCACCTGGCATGGCAAGTTTGGCGAGTTTTGACTTGCAAATGATGCAATCGGTGCAATATTTTGTCAGCAGGACCGAGTGGCTGGACAATTCTAAAAAAATTGGAAATTGTCGGCTTCCATACCGCTGTTAGGCAAGAATTTTCCCAGAATTTCTTTGGACCACAAACGTGAAAATTACAGACAATGAGAGCAACTGAAATCAAATAGCGTTAACCACGCCGCGCTAAAGAAGTGAGCAGGCAATTGTGGAACAGATTGCAAGAAGTGAAGTTGAAGTTTGCTACAAATGTAGACTTTTAGCTTCAAGAGGAATCTTTGCATTAAAAACTTCGAGACAAAGTTGCGTATTTTTTGTTCTGTCCGAGGGCGCTTTTTGGTTTTGCAACATAATAAACGCTCATATTCAATAAAAATTGGGAGTTTTGGTCAGCTTACGGAGTCATAAAGTCTAAGCAACTGAACATTTGGCAATAAAAATGGTTTATTTCAACCATTACATAGTCCGGGACTTGAGAAAGTTGTAGATTTTCAAAGCATCGTTCCATTTGGAACGAAATTTGGTAAGCCCGTCAGCAAAGGATTAAAATCGTTTAAAGAAGCTGAAGATCGTAGGTCTTGGATAGGCTGTTTCACAACTCATCTCCAAAGAGGAAAATGTCACATGGAGTTGGTTGAGACTGATCCATTATCAAAGCAATACTGAATTGTGCCAAGGATCTGCACATTCCCAAAGATTCTGGGCCTGGTGCCTCAAAGCATGATTAAGCTAATCCGGGGATAGATTGAGGGTTAAGTCCAGTGGTTACTGCTCAATAAAAAACATTTCCAAAAGATTTTCACCTTTAAATGTTGACTGGAATTTAACTTTACTTTAAGCGTAAAATTCTATCTACAAAACCTTCTCAACAAGCGAGATGAAAACTTCGGTTAACTCCTAATCCTGCCGGGGTTAGCGTCAATCGGCTTCCAATAGGGTTGTTCCAACCGACCGGGCCTTTGTGCTTTTTCCCGGCCAAGACTCCATGTGTGGGTTTAACAGATTGACCGCGCAAAATATAGAGGCCTGCGGAACGACATAAACGAACAGATGACATTATAAGAATGTCAACTTCCGCTCGTGGGAGACGAACGTGACAATTATTGCCGAGCGCTGTACCCTCCTTCGGAATACAAGAACAACTGCAGGCTTTCCTTCATTTGGTACCATTCTGACGGAAAGCGGTGAGTAAAACCATCAAGTTTCTATTATTTTAGAAGTCTGGTTTTCACTTGCCATGCACGAATTGCTGGTGCATGATCGTGACAACACAGAGATTCATGATGCAATAGGCTCGTCCCATGCACAAGTGCGTGCATGCACCTGAAGTAAAGGATCAATTGATTCTCATTTAGCTTCTCATTTAGCTTGTGCTCATCCTGCGAGAGATTATAGTAAAAACAAAGCGAAATGGCATGAGTTGGTTATTTCAGTCTTACATTCATGCCTATCGTCGCTGCCGTTTTTTGTTTTGGAAGCCATGTTGATGGTTGTCAACTTGCACTTTGTGCTTCGGTGTGGAAAAAAATAACTACTGCAGTTCTCTCTAACGGGCCTAATGGTAATTTGGTTAACATCTACGAAAGTTCATATAAAACTTCCATCAAAATCGTGCTTTCAAATTTTCTGTTTCTATGTTCTCGACGCAAATTAATACTAGTCATCCTTGTGTACTGCAAGCAAACTGAAAAGAGATAACGGTTGATGGATCATTTTCTGTCGGACTCGAGGAACTCAAAGAACGTTCAGGCGTGACAAAACAACCAACTCTTGGCCTGGTAAGTAACTAACAAGTTCGTGATCGGGCGCAGACTCCAAAATTTGCATCTAGACACTGGCATATTGATAACATCCAAAATGTAGATAATACTGAAATATTTAGCCACGAGAGGCCGATTTATCACTAAATAAAAACCCAAATATAAGCGAAATGTTTCGGAATACAACTGCTCGGGAATAAAGTTTAAGTAATTTGTCCTTCAAATGCCATGCTGATATAATTCGACATCGCAATTTTCTCCAGATGCTAAACCTTCAAGGATGCTTAAGTACAATTTATTTGTTTAAAGTAACGGAATAATTAGCACCGAATATATATGCAGCACGTTAGCAAGTCTGCCAAGTCGTGTTCATTCACCTTCTGTTTTAGTAACATACTTTCATGCTCTAAAACTTGAAGCAAATATAATTGTAATGTGGTCGAAATTTAGCGCAAAAACTGAGTTCATTCGCATATAAGCCTTGTTCATTGCCATAACAAGGGTATCGAGTAATCGTGACCGCAAATTTCTTGATATTAAGTGTTGTGATTCTTTGCGACCGAAAGCCATTTTTTTACCTGTTTTTCCTATTGTATTCCTGGATCTCCAGGATGATCACGCGAAAAAAAATGAGCCTGGTTTTCATATGTCGTGAAAATCCCAGACGGTCGGGGATTTCACTATTCCCCGACCGTCCCCATTATTACTCGGGCTGCCCGCGCGTCTCGCGCGGCGCCCGGGGCTAAGATTACCGACGGTTCTTCTTTTTCGTTGAGTATCATCCACAAAGTGCACTTCCGGCGTTTTTCTGCGCAAGCGCTAACTATTTTTAACAACAGTGATGCGTGTTGTCACGTATGGGGAAATGTCGATTCATCTTGTGTCTTTTAAAGTCTGAAGAAACAATATGTTAAGAGAAGTGTCAATGCGAATGTTTGGAAGTTCAACGGCGAGAAGAAAGTTTTTAACATGAGTAAACTTAACGGCAGATGGACTGCCGTGTTTCCTCGTGTCTGCTTCAGTAGACTGCGAGTAGTCTCTTAATTTTGGCGACGATTGTGGGGGCACGTGCGCGCGCGAAGTTGCGAGGAGACGCGACGCGAGGGAGCGCCAAAAATTAGAGACTACAGACAAAGGGAGTTGACCTTTCACGGCCGAGTGATTCGGAAGTGTAAATCTCATATCAACAGCAAGAATGATGCCTGTTGTCACGTATCGGAAAACGTCGATTCACCTTGTGTCTTTGAAGTCTGAACAACTAAAATTGTTAA
Source organism: Pachyseris speciosa (assembly GCA_016490735.1). Classification (NCBI taxonomy): domain Eukaryota; kingdom Metazoa; phylum Cnidaria; class Anthozoa; order Scleractinia; family Pachyseridae; genus Pachyseris; species Pachyseris speciosa. The sequence goes on along the minus strand of JAEMWC010000058.1, from coordinate 421,765 downwards.
GAGAAGTGTCTATACGAATGTTTGCATGATTTGCATGATTTAATCTGTGAGTGAAACTTATGAACGCTGCAATACTGTATTGGAATTAATTTGTCAGCAAAGAGTCAAAATATACTGTACAGTTTAATATTAGTGATCGTGTATTTTTGTGTACCGATTAAGGTAGTCTGTTTTGTTTACTGTTTGTTCATCTGATTGCGTTGCATTGTAGGAATATGCATAAATGGAATGACTTTTAAATTTCATAATACGCAAGTACAAGGATACTTCACAAATTAATGTGATCAAGTAAGCTGAAGCCACTCAAAAGGCACTAAGGCCACAAGGTAGCGGGCATTACCCCTTAAATCTACTTTGTGGCCTTAGTGCCTTTTGAGTGGCTTCAGCTTACTTGATCACGTTAATTTGTGAAGTATCCTTGTCACTCCAGCCACATCCCACAAGCTTTACGTTTCATTGCTTGTTTTATTGATATGTGGGTACTTGAGCCTGAGCATTAGCTATGCCATGCTGATGAGGCCTAACAAGGCCGAAACAGCTGTCCATGGCTTGCTAATGCTTGGGCTCAATCTTTTGCTTTGGTAGATTTAAGGGGTAATGCCCGCTAACTTGTGGCCTTAGTGCCTCTCAAACCGTTTGTGGCTTTCAGCTTGCTTGATCACATTAACTTGTGAAGTATCCCAATAATGTTTTAGAAGCTGAGTATCAAATGATGACCTCGACGAAATAGGTTAAGAATACTAAAACGGTAGTAAAAAAACACGTGTTTTTTTTAAACTTGTTGTCACTGAGAAAATTTTTAAAGAGCAACTGAGAATTATCCAACAACATAACGACAATCTTATTCACCAAACGACTGAAAACTGTCTTTCAAATTGTATGATGAAGGTTTAAAAAAAACGCTTTATATTGGTATCACAAAGGTGTACTCAGTTTATTTATTATTCATTTCCATTGTCAAGTCCTCTAACTTAATTATGGTCCTATTTTCTTTGTTTCAATTTGTTACCCTCATTGTTATCCTCATGTGATTGGTTCGCCGTCAGTCTATTGTTACTTTGATAAGCTATCTAAATAAATTACAGTCTGACGTTCTTTGTTCCGATTGGTTCCTGGGCAATTATGTTATCTGTTTCTGATTGTAAATGAAATATGATATAAATCATATATGAACTGCGGAAATGAAACCAAATGAAGAATGATCCTCGCAGTTGTGAAAGCAATTTATGCAATTGCGAAAAGATGGCTTCTTTTCTCAATTGCATAAATTGCTTCACAACTGCGAGGATCATTCTTCATTTGATTGTTTCTGATTGATTCGCCCATTTCCAGATATGTTTGTTGTTTCAGTTACGTTAACTAAGCTATGCTTTTCAGATCTTTATAATAAATAGCGCGCCATATATACTCTTAAAATTAAACTAGAATCAATTGCCCGAAAAGGTGATTTCCTGATAGTGCTAAAAAACATGTAGGTAAGGGTAAAAGGACAAGGTAAAACGTAATGATTCATTTTCCTGGATACAAGGTCGATCTCGCTACTACAATTCAAAGTATTAGAACAGTTAGTGAGCAACCTAGCTCACTTAATAAAGACAATAAAGTAGACAGCAACTCCTGACAATAATTTAACTTCCTCTCGTAGTGAGAATTTTGTGAAGATAGTTCTTCCAACACAGCTCTATTTTCAGTCGCATTACTGACAATTTTCATGAACATATTTTACAGCGGAAAAACCTTTAACATGGCAGAAAGGAAGTCAGACCACATAACGGCCCTCATGAATGCTCTTTCGGTCGCCAGAGAAGCAGGCGACAGGTACAAAGAAGGACGTGTCTGTTACAATCTCGGCGTCGCTTATCAAAGACTCGGGAAGTTCCAAGAGGCCATAGAGTACCACAGCATGGATCTTTCCATTGCCAAAGAAGTCGATGATAAGGCGGCGGTAGGAAGGGCTTGTTGCAACCTCGGTAATGTTTATATTGAACTCGGAAATTTTCAAGAAGCCAAGAAATGCCACAACGAACATCTATCCATTGCAATAAAAATGGACGACAGAAAAAGAGAAGGAGTGGCTCATGGAGGTCTCGGCAACGTTTTCCTGGTCCTCGGTAAGTTCACAGAAGCAAAAGAACACTTCGAGAAACGACTGATCATTGCAAAAGCGTTGAACGACATTGCCGGAGAAGGACTCGCCTATTGCAGTCTGGGCAATGTTTACCAAAGTCTTGGCAGCTTCCAAGAAGCGATAAACTACCACCAGAAATATCTCTCCATTGCAAAAATGCGAGATGACAGGATTGGGGAACAAAGGGCCTATGCCAGCCTAGGCAACGCCTATGGGAGCCTTGGTAGGTTCAAAGAAGCCATAGAGTACCACAGCAAAGACCTCTCGTTTTCCAAAGAACAGAATAACAGGGCTGCAGAGGGACGGGCCTATGGCAACCTCGGCTGTGCTTATGATGCCCTCGGAAACTTTAAGAAAGCAGTAGAGTTCCACGAAAAACGGCTTACCATTGCTCAAGAGCTAGGACAAAGAGCTGCGGAAGGACGGGCATGTGGCAATCTTGGTAATGCTTATAATAACCTCGGAAACGTCGAAAAAGCATTAGAGTACCACAAGAAACATCTTTCCATTGCTGAAGAGGTGGGCGATAGGGCTGAAGAGGGACGAGCCTACAGCAGTTTGGGCAACTTTTATCAAAATCGAGGAAACTTCCAAGAAGCCTTAAAATGCCACCAAAAGGATCTTTCCATTGCAAAAGAAGTTGGTGACCAGGCTGGTGAAGGACGCGCCTATTGCAATCTTAGCCTTGCATTTCGACGCCTCGGACGTTTCCTAGACGCCATACAAGGCCACAAAAAATACCTGTCCATAGCAAAAGAAGCTGGTGACAGGGATGGAGAGGGTCGGGCCTATGGCAATCTCGGGAGTGTTTATGCAAGTCTCGGAAACTTCAAAGAAGCCGTGGAGTACCACAAAAAACGTCTGTCCATCGCCATAGAAGTAGGTGATAAAGCGGGGGAGGGGAGGTCTCATGGCAATCTAGGCTTTGCTTATGACATGCTTGGACAGACGGAGGAAGCCATGGAACATCACCAGAAACGTCTGTCCATTGCTGAAGAGCTAGAAGACAAGCCTGGAGAAGGATTGGCCTATGGCAATATCGGCAATGTACATCAAAAGCTCGGAGATTTTCAAGCGGCTAAAGAGTACTATGAAAAGCATCTCTCTATTGCCAAGGTGGTAGATGACAAAGCAGGAGAGGGCGAGGCCTGTGCTAATCTCGGCAATGCTTATCGAGGCCTTGGAGACTTTGAAAAAGCCGTACAATACTACAATAAGTCTCTCCTCATTGCCAAAGACGTTGTGAACAAAGTCGGACAAGGAACGGCCTATGGGAATCTCGGCGATGCTTACAGTAGCCGTGGTATCTACGAAAAAGCAGCAGAATGTTATCAGTCAAGCGTTGACCTCTTGGATGGCATGAGGTCTAGTCTTGAGTCTGAAGATGCCTGGAAAATAAGTTTTCGAGAGCTGTATCGTGCTAATTACTCTGCTTTGTGGAGAACTCTGTTGAATCTCCAAAAGATTGACGAGGCCTTGTATGCTGCTGAGCAGGGACGAGCACAGGCTTTGGTCGATAACTTGAGGGTGCAGTATAATCTAACAGAACTCCCAGCAGCGTCAACTCTGCCCAAAGAAACGATTTCTTATCTGTCGAATAACTTGACCACACCAACAGTTTTTCTCGGACTCGAATCCAGCAAAATTAGCTTCTGGGTTATCAGCAAGGGAAACAAGGTTGAATTCAGACAGAGGGAAATAGAAGGCGGAAATCCTCCAGAAGACGATTCTATTGTTGTCCTAATGGAATCCTTTCTGGAAAATATCAAGGCTGGTGTCGGTGTGAGATGTGAGAATCGTTCGCTGGATGAGGATGAGCTAAGTGATGATGACCCAGCGTCCAACAGAGAAGGCAACGGAAAACAAACAGAGTCATCGCCAGGGAACAAGGACTTTTTGCAGCCATTATATGACGCAATTATTGGCCCCGTTGCAGATTTGTGCCAAGGTGACGAATTAATTATTGTTCCCGATGGTCCATTCTCCTTAGCTCCGTTAGCTGCATTGAGTGAATCTATCAGAATCCGAACTGTTCCCTCGTTAACCACTTTGAAACTGATTATGGAAGCCCCTGCGGAAAGTCATAATAACACAGGGGTGCTTCTCGTCGGAGATCCGTGTTTGCAGGACTTGAAAAAGCCAAAATACAAGCCACTTAAGGGCGCAAAAGAAGAAGTAGAAAAGATAGGAGAAATTTTAAAGATCCCACCACTAACAGGAACACACGCAACCAAAAACGAGGTGCTCAAACGAATTGGCTCGGTTGCCTTGGTACATATCGCAGCCCATGGCAGAAAGGAAACGGGGGAAATTGCTCTGGCTCCAAATCTTGGATGGCGGGACAAGCAAGACAAAATATCAAAATCCAAGAAAATGGGTCCCACAGAAGAGGATTACCTTTTGAAAGTATCAGATGTGCAGGCAGTCCGTTTGCGAGCAAAGCTTGTGGTGCTGAGTTGCTGTCATAGTGGTCGAGGAGAAGTGAAGTCGGAGGGTGTTGTGGGTATTGCTCGTGCATTTTTGGCTGCTGGTGCTCGTTCAGTTCTGGTGTCACTTTGGGCAATCGATGACGAGGCAACCCTGGAGTTCATGACTGTTTACTATCAACACCTAGCAGACGGGAAAAGCGCAAGTGTTGCTCTTCACCAGACTATGAAATCTCTTCGAGATTCAGGAGTTGAGAAGCTCGCTGCCGTCAAGAACTGGGCTCCATTTGTACTGATTGGTGATGACGTCACGCTTGAATTTGGAGAACAAAAACCGTCGTAAGTAGAGTTTGCTGTGATATTTAAACGGATGCAAAGCACGACAAATAAATTGTTGAGGGTGTACAAGACGTTTGCTTGCCAGTATTTATGTCATAACGTTTGATACTTTTGGGGGAAAATTTCCACATTTAATGCTGAAAACAACGTCAAAGATCGTTTTTTTTTCCTTTTTCGATATGCAGTCACTAAGCAGTCACAAGCATTTTATTTTCCTTAACCTTTCCACCAAACTTAGTGATGCTGAATATTTTATCCGAAGACGAACCCTTCAAATAGTCAACGACTAAAACAAAAATAACGCGTTTATTAATATAAATATCCAAACATAGTTTATTTTCAATTTTATCCATATATTTATAAGTTTTTGTGTTGTTTTATTTTGCAGAAGCTGAAACGTCCCGTTAATTGAGCTTTCTGGACAAGAAGGTAACGGCGTTGGTTTGAACGTTCGACAAACTGATGCACTGCTACGAAGGATTTTGAGAACTTTAAAGGAATAATTATTCTTGTTGCTGATTCCGCGATGAACTTTACTTTGTAGTGCAGTCCTAGTAGGGCTGGGCATTGAACTTTGATCACTTGTTGAGTGAGTGTTTTTAACAATCAAAAATATAGATAGCGTAAACTTGTTTTAGGTTTTCGAGAATTTCGTGAAGATTTGTTTATTCAGTTATTTTCATCCATTTCCCGAGGCCTTTTTACCGCTTCTAACGTATATGTTTCAGGCGACGACTTGTTATCAGTTCTAGAATGTACAATTGCACGCCTTCCCCAGTTCCATACATGATGGCTCGATTGAGTTCTGTGTATTGCCACTATTTACTTTTAGTATATACCACACAAGTGAATAGTGCTTTTCGCGCGCTCTGATTTGTTAACTCGGAGATGATTAGCAAGTACTATTCATCTCCGAGCAGTCGGCTCGCGATCTTCGACCGCTTGTCGGTATATTGTCACACATAAAGTAATGTTTTGGTCCGCTAATTATCCAGCTTGTGTGGTATATACTAAAACAATTATTCACCTCAGTGTCGGTGAAAGTGGTGGATATTTACCTCGCCACTTCGTGGCTCGGTAAATATCCACCACTATTCACCTCCACTTCGGTGAATAATTGTTAATTATTTTGCAAAGGTTACTTGCCGAAGATTTAAGATAACTGCCGTTACGATAACACCCATAACGTGGATGGAATACGTTCCGTTGGAGATGATTGTTTTCGCCAGTTTTGCCTGACGCAAATGCTGCCAGTTGTAAACGCGAATGTTTTATGCTATAGGAAATATTATTGAAGGGTTTGTTCGATGATTATACTACTGTCTGTACAAGTGTGGCCACCAGCCCAGTATAACCCCTTTTGCTTTTTGGACTTGAGAACTTGATCTCGGAACCAGGCTAATGTTTTCTTAGAAATTCCTGTATTACAAAGAATTTCTATATTCAATTTTTGAACGTTTTAATGCACATTTTGGGAAGTTTTGTTTACAAGCCGCTGTATTGTATTTTCACGACAAGAAGAAAGATCTTCATAGAAAAAAAACATGCACATTTGACTAAGGAGAAATTGCTACGGTTGTCGACTCTGGCAGTCAAGGTTCTAGTGAGTTTGTCCTTGGAACATCCCAAGGTGAAGTGATTAAAGCTTAATCGTTATCAGTTATCACCATGAGAGTCCACGTCATATAACAACCATATTTGAGTAAACGGCATTTTCAAATAAAGTAGAAACTTGAACTGCTCTCCAGGGAGTTCATACAGGACTGTCTCGTGTCTACCGAAATTACGCATAGCATTTGATACTGACCACCCGATCCCCGGCATTGTTCGCTTTTAGACAGTTTTTTTTTTTCGTAAACTGAGTTTTCAAGAGGTGAGTTATTGGGCTGGTTAACCCTTGGTTTTGTGTGTACTGAAACAATTTTTTTCAAGTCATTGTCAATTAAAGGTTGTGGGAAGGTGCTTCGGGTAACTGTTCCCCTCCACTGAGTGAAGAACTATTAAACACTCGAAAAGCCACCCAGCCTGCGATGAAAGGCACATCCACCTCGCGGAGACAAACTACATATACCAAACGAAAGAAAATGTAAGAAGAAATAACTGCATTTTACCATTTTCGTTTGAAACTTGAGCTTTCCAAGTAATGACGACATATTGCGCTATGCACCATGAGTTGCGAACCAGTCACATTGCTTAACACGTCAACATATTTTTTAGAGTATACTAAGCTAGTATACTATAACCTGTAACAATTACTCCACGAGTGCGTGATCAGTACGAGGTGATGGCGCGTAACGGGGAGTTGGCTTGTGAAGTAATAGCTCATCTCATTTAAGATTTTGCAATGGAACGACTTAATGGCCCCTTATTACTAGGCTGTGGCTGATAGCCCGGCTTAGCCAATCAAACTCTGGTATCGCATTACCCGATGAAACGGTAATGAGAACAACATAAAATAAAGAAGGGGTTTATTGAGCATAGTTTACAACTAAAAGAATGGTATTGTCTCGTTACATTATTTAAAAAAACGGGCTCAAAGACGGCGTGATATTTCAAGAATTGGTGCTCCAAGCGACGGTATCCTCACAACAATCCTTGGCGACTGAGATCCTCGAAAGTTCGCTTGTTGACAACATTACCAAGGGAATCTTCATACTCCTCCTATAAACAAAATTCACCAAAAAATAACGGATCTAATCACCATTGAATATAGGCTAGTTTTTCAAAGAAAAAGAGGTGCTGAGTCGCTGGGTGAGTGAAAAAGAATCTTTGCCGGGATTCTATAAACTGTGTTGACAATTGAAAGTTAATTGGGAGTGAAAAAAAATCTTTGGATTCTATAAATTGTGCTGATAATGGGCAACTTTCACGATGGCGTCATTTGACTGCAACTACCAGAATTCCGTTTTTTTTCCTTTCTTATTTATATTTCGTAATCCCAGCGAGGTAAAAATAAAAATATCTTTAATTAACATGAGAAAAGCAAAACCTGAAGTCTGGAAGTTGTAGTCAAATGGCGGTCTCATGTAAATGTCCTACTGACAGTAAATTGGGAGTGAAAAAGATCTTAAAATTCAATAAATTGTCTTGACAATAGGCCCCTTGCAGGATGTCAGTCAGTTGGTACAAAAACGCCATGCTTGGTCGCAAGCGATGCACTGGGACAAGATAAACAAAGAGCTTACATCATTTAAAATGGTAATTTTCTTTGCTTGTCTTGTCCCAGTGCGTTGCTTGCGTCCCAGCAGGGCGTTTTTGTACCACGTGACTGAGAAATTGTGGGATGGCTGTGTTACCAATGAAAGCATGGCGACGAATAAAAGCGCTCGATGAGTCAGTGGGGATAACAAGAATAAAATACTGTAATGAATCAGCTTTAGTTGTGGCTTGTTTTTGTACTTGCCTCTTGTTCAGGGAGCCATCGCTCTTTCGCTTTCACAGCCTTCAATTTATGCCACACTGTAAATAGAACAAGACAAACAAAAACAAATAAATAAATCATTAGTCTGAAACCAATCACAACAGACCGAAACAGTGCAATGAACCAATCAGAATTCGAAGTAATTACACGTAACCGGCGCAAAGCGCGGAAAATACGCGCGTGCAAGTCGCGATTGGGTTTGGTTTTGATTCTCATTGGTTGAGAAAGTGGCGCGAGGTTTGCTGGCCAATCACAGAGCGAAGCAATGCAAAACCAAACCAAACGCAATTTACTTTCGACACGAACATACATTCACTCAAACCCTAAATGCCAGGAAGCAAGCAAGAAGATCTTTGTGTCACGAAACAACAGTTGTAAAAGTAGTTCCACGTCATTTCAACAAGGGTCCTAACGAGATACATGTATGCAGCGATTGTAAGGGGTATCCACTCGAAACCTTTTCAAACCCAATTTACTCTTATTTGTTCTCGACACTGTTGCTAGTTGAGAGAAATTTTTAACCATCAAGGCTTTTAACTTCAAAAAAAAATTGAGTTCATTCTCAAAGCAAGTATGTCTGATGAGCTGATGACGTTGTAGGGCGAAATTGGATCCTTGTCACCAGTCAGGGGTCCCTTTTCTCGAGGCCCCGGGTAATTACCGGGCCCGTTAAGCTGTTTTGTTTTCAATTCCAGATGGGAGTTTCAAAAGTTTCGGAAATTATACAGTAACGTTACCGGCTAAAGAAACAAAATGGACTTCATTAGAGGTCAGAACACACCCTACTTTACTTGAGGTTTTCCGGATTTCAAAATAAGGTATCGGGACCGTTAAGTTACCGGGATTTTCGAAAAAACGGTCCCCAGGCTTCAAATGTTAAATGGCATCCCTCGGGTTCAATCAGGGAGATCTTCCACCACATTTTGAGGCACGGAAGGTTTGGGCAGAAATTGACTGGATCCCAGACAATCTCGTCCCTCGAGTCTTCGTCCCTTAATGCGCACGCTTGAAGAAACGAGCACCTCTTGAAAGATTCGTTAGGTTTACGATTTTTATTGGCTTTTCCCAGTGCTGTGCCCTAGCAGAGCCCGGTGGCCCCTGGCGACTTACCTTTGCCTTTCGGAGACAAAGAAATCTTAGTTTTTGAACAAAATGTAAATGCTGGGCACCATGGATTTCAAAGGTTCAGAGTTTTGGGCTTGCAAAATTTTTTCTTAGAGCACAGCCTTGTTTCCAACATAATACAAATGACCGGAAGTGAGGCGAGTTCGAACATGGAACAGAATTCTACATGTACGTATGTTCAATTCAATTGGAAGTTCGATATTTTCGGACTAACGAATCAGATCTTTCCAGAGTCGCCGTCGTTTCCCGATCACTGGTCAAGGGAAGCTAAGAAAACTGTAGAAATGTGTAAGAAACTGTTAGGAAATGTCAAAATAAAGTGTTGTTGTAATGCTCTGGGCACGAGATTGGCATGTCGACCTCTCGTTGAGGTTGCGCTTCGTGGTCCTGTCAATCGCAGTCCAAGGACAGAGTCCGGAAACAACAATTATAATATGTAGCTTACTAAAAGAAACTGAGAATTAAATTGAAACGTACATGCTACAGCGTCCTCGATCAGGGTAACATTAGCAAAATGCGCCGTGTTGGGGATACCCAGGCACCTCATGCCATGCGCGTGACGCCATTCCTGTGTAAGAACAACAAACATATGAGATGTGGAAATCATGTGTACTAAACACGCCTACCGTAAAAGCTCTCTTAAGCTCCCGGGGATCTTATTTAATTTCAGGCGTCATTAACGGGGGGCTCATTAGAGAGGGGAGCTTAATAGAGGAGGGGGGGGGGGGTGGGAGTTATTTCAAATCTGAAACGCCGTTTTCATTTTAAAACAGTTTTTGTACAAAACGCGAACTGCAGTGAAATTTTAGTATTTAATAAAGTGCAGCAAACAGTATTATGTGTTTGAGTCAACTGGGTCGAATGAAGGGTATTTTGCAACAGGGAATAGGAGGGACTAATTACAAAATCTCATGTCCCAAAAGGGGGAGGGGGTTATGAGAGAGAGAGAGAGGGGGGGGGGGGGGTTAGCGGTTAATAGAGCATAAATTACGGTAGTTACGTTTGCAGAAACGCACATACCGCGAAGTGCCTTTGGAAAGCTTTCGGACCCCTGGAACGAAAATAACAAACAGCAATTTAGCACAGACTCCTACAAATTATTGCAACGTTGAGGAGGAGTACAGTACAGTGCTGTATGAAAGCCCGACAAAAAAGGTAGACACACGCATTCACAAATTTAGCTACTTCCCACTGCCATTGATTACAGTCAACAGTCAACTTCGAAGTTTTTTGTTCTGAAAACATATGTTCCACTCAAAGAGAAGAATATGATGGGACAGGACAAAAACAAATCTCAATATAATTATACAGTGTACCTCTAAAAGTACTTGCATGACCACATTCTGATGCAAACTTTAATTACAATTCTAACAAGGCTTCAGCAACATTCCAGAATTGACATAATAGGCTACAGACACACCACCTACCCCCACCCACATCCGCCATGATAGATATAACATTTTTCAGCTAAATGAGAAATAAAAACGTTTGTTGCAATCATACCTGTATGTGAAATTTCCACATATTTCACAGTTGTAGCTAATGTTGAGTCCGTGTAACTTATACAGCCAGTAAGGGATAGGCTACAGACAAGAAAAAACAGTCAATGCACTTTCTGCATGAACTTCAGAGACTAGTTGCGACCTGAAATGTGCATATCAAGGACCCCCCCCCTCCCAAAAAAAAAAAAGAAATAAGAATGACTGTATACCTTTCCATCCCATCCCAGAGGTAAGTTTTTAGGGTTATATAAAACAGTTTCTTCATCATCAGAATCAGACTCATGGCCTTCTTCATGCTCTTCTTCTTCCTGCAAGAAATTCACCGATATTCAGCATATTATTCCGTGAGAGAATATCTGCACATTCAACAGAAACCTGTTGAACATACCTCCAATTCATCTGACGTCCGTGCTTGCTTTCTTTCAACATTTTCCCTTGTGGCTTGCCTTTGTTCCTGAGAAAGCCAGAAATACCATCATTTTACAGCCATCTATAGATGAACGCACCAAATAAGACCAAAGGATGTCCAAGCACTGACATTAGAGGACCACAAGGACTAGCACTGAGTCAAGGAGGCTATGTTACTGTATGAGCATTTTGCTACAACCGTAGCATTTCAACTACCAATGAAACAGAAGCTCTTAGAAGCTCTCAGACATTTCGGGCAAGCAAGAATACAGAAAGAAAATTCAGCCACTTGATTTTCTTCCCTTGCTCTTTGCTTGTTGTTTCACTCTGACACCCCAAATACAGTATCCGAGAGCCTGGAACAGGCTAATGAAACATACAGTACATGTAGTGCGCTAGAATGGAGGACAATGGCGTGATGACGTTAAAAAGGTTCAAAGCCAAACACTCTTGCAAGTCAACACAATTTCTTTGATTTGTTGATCACAATGTTTCCAGCAACAAGAACAATTATTTAACTTTTTCAGTACGATAGAGAAACTGAGCAATCTGTTATTTTTCTTTGGAGCCAAAATTTCTTACAGCATTGAATACATATCTCCTATCACAGGACCAAGTTCCACATTCATCACCTTTCTGTCTATCCCTTTAAGCCTACACCGTACTTAGCAGAAAGGAGTAGAACAATAATAACACCTTACCAGCACAGTCACTAATTTTTTAAGTAGGTGGGGATATGCAAAAGGTAGCTGGGGATTCCAGCAGTTGTGGTGTAGACCATATGCTGTTTTTCAAAATATGCCAGGAAAATCACTGGCCCGAGGCCAGAATGACAGCCCCGCCTTACCCCAAGTAGTTCTGTTAACTGATAAATTTGAGCCTCAAGAGCTGCTATTTCTCTTTGCTTCTTGGCATTGTCTCTTCCCTTGCCAGTTCTTGCTTTAGCAAATAGAGATGGTTCCAGTTGGTCTAATGGTACTCCTGAGACAACACAAGAATGTTGGCAAATGGCATAATTATTACAAATTTGTTTGCATAAGTTAATCATTATGACCATGTATTGAAAATTTTAAAATACTTTTTCTGAGACTCGTAATTTATGAAACATTTCTACTCAGTAATGGTTGTACAAGACATATTGTTGGCAGTTTGCACATACAATTTTTGGATAATAAATGTGTATTTGTATTAGCTATTATTAATAGTGTCCTCAAGCATCTATGACCAGCTAGTAGCCTTAACACGTTAATAAAGCTATCATCATTATCGTCATCATGATTGACAACAATTTTGTCCAGTAAGAATGTCCTGACCATTAAGGAGATTAAGAACAGACATCTTTGTGCTAGCTCTTGAATCTTCAGCTCTCACGTGTCCTCAAAATGGCTATTTTAGCTTAACAAAATAATCAGGAGGCAATTAAAAACAACACCACATTTGATACAACACCTCAGTTTCTTTCAAAACTAATTCCCTTATCCATACAAATAATTATTGTGCACAGAGGACTTTGACATTTATGAGGAGGGCCAAATCATGATTCATTCATATCCCTGTACATGTGTAATGTATGTCTAGTAGTATTTAAATGCCTGCGGGGAGAATCTCTATTCCTCATAAGGTTGGCTTCTCGGAGATTTCCCTGCCACAGTCACTCCTTCCAAGTTGTACATGTTCACTTTAAATTTAATATTAATTAGCTATTTATTATCTCTTCTATTCTATTTGTAATTTATTCTGTGTGGCAAGAAGATAATAATAATAATAACAATAATAATGTCTGTCCATGTCATACCTTTTGTGCTGAATAATCTTTGGGCCCTATCTTCAAGTGTTCTGAAAAAGTGATACAATAAACAACTGGTTTGTGCTTTAGCATGTGTATATTGAGTTATGATGCAGGTGGGAAGTTTACCTTGAACAACTCTAGCTTCTTGTGTGCTCTCCAAACTTCCCATGTGCATTGTAACTTACTGTAATGTACAGTCTTCGCACATGCATAGGTAAATGCATGAAATACAATAACATTAACACTGGAAAACAAGCTTTAACAAGCAAAAAGTTGAAAAACATCTGGCAAGCTTGAAGCTTGACATTAATTAACCAACAAAAGTTGAAAAAAATCTGGACGAATGAATCTATGAAATGAAAAAGGTTATAGCTTCTTTTCTGATGTTTTAAGTGGGTAATTATTTACCTTCTTTATCAATTGACATGCTTCTATTTTCTCCATGTTCACAGTTCACCTGCCTGTGCATGTTTACCTAGCACAAAAACACATACTAGTCTAAACACATACCCTCCACATTTCAATCCAAGAGCTTGAAGGGCTTGCTTAAGTCGATCAAGTCCCAAAGAGGCCAGTTCCTTGTGGAAATGAAAATAAACATGTCAAAACATTATTACTGTCAGTGGAAAACTTGAAGTGCATTTTGCTTGGAATTTACTGTAACTCTCAATGATTCATCTAAAATTTGACAGGCCTTCTTTAAATGAGTTACTTTACAATACCCTACATGTACCTCTGGTGACGAAAATGCAGACAGGTCCAGATGGGCACCAGAATGTGCTAAGGCACTACTGGCATCTTTCTGTAATGTGGATAAATGGGGAAATTTTGTCAGCAAAAGGGCACAATATTCGTCACCAATAATTGCAATGCACAATGTCTCATAACAGAGTTCTCTGATAGCCTAAGTCTAAAGCATGTTGCCTACAATTGCTGGTAATACATGCACACACTGTAAGCTACATGAGTGTAGCCATTAGAACAGAGTTCTCAAATTACCATCCATCCAGGAAATGTTCCCTTTGTCCACTGCTCCTCAAACTCTGACATGACTTTAGCAAGCTCCTAATATTTCAAAATAAGTAATAAGATTATCAAACAAATATTAATGGTGACAAGTTAAAATG
>JAEMWC010000058.1:400000-402500 GCA_016490735.1 Pachyseris speciosa | reverse complement strand
TAGTCATATAAGTAATCCAAGAGAGCTTCAATGTACCTGATAAAGTAGAGTTAATATACATTTACATGGACAATTAGCTATGGTCACTATTTATTTTAAATATTATGAATTTTGTGTGGTTTGATAAGTACCCATGTTACTGAAGGCTGCAGGATTTTGTGGTGCTTATGTTGTGGTTCAATTTTATCCTTGGTTCAATTTTTATTTTCCTTTGTTTTGTACAGTTCATTATCATACATTACCATACACAAGAACAAAAGAAAATAAAAATTGAACCAAGGATAAAATTGAACTACAACACTTACACCTGTAACTGTGATGTGCCTACACTACACAGAATTGGTGGTCTCATCATCTTCATCATTGCTCGGCTGCAGTGCAGGTGGCTGAAAACTTCCCCCACCTGTTCCTATCCCTACACCTGTAACAAGGTTGGCTATTTGGTGAGCAGAGCTGGCCATAGTCCTTGCCCATTAGTCAATTGATGTATTGCTGATACTAGAAAGTTTTCTGTCACCCTGGTATGTGATTACAGTGAGGTGGAATATACTGTAAAAAGCATAATAGCCTGGCTTATTCATGCTTAGAGAACCCTTATCCTTGGGGAATGTGGCCCAGAAATCTTAACTGCTTCTACCAATGGTTTTATATTTTCATAGTAAATGTTGGAATAAGTTAAAAACATTTTATCTTTTGGAATCATTTCCTCTATACTTCTAACTAATGTATAATCATTTTGAGGACTAAATATGATTCTGATTTTGTGAAAACTATGTGGCATGTACAGTACTTAAAAATCAGGTCAGAAGCATGAAAAACAAACCATGGAAAGATCATATGATTGTGATTAAAAGTAGTAAACAGTACATGATTGGATGCATAATTATGATAACATATGATTAATCAAATTACAGACCTTCTATATTCTGGGTTTTTCTTTTCTTTTGGAATATCAAACAATCTGTCAAATGTTTCCAGGTACGTAAGGTAGTCAATGCGCTATGAAAAAAAGTACAAGGAAAAGAATCATCAAAACAAAATACAGGTAGCAATAATCTTGAAAGTACATGCTTGATGCACACCCTGAAAATATATCATTCTCTTGCTCAGTCTCATGACACAACCCTTACCTCTACTCCTCTCAAGTTTAGGAACTTGTCATAAACTTCATGAAGATCCAGGTATTTCCCATACCCTTCTTCATCTGTAAACTCTACAAAATCTGTGTTAAAGGGAAAAAGGAAAGACACTAATTTGGTAATGAACAGAAGTGACAAAACAGACAGTCTTACCATCATCATTATCATTTCAAATTAAACTACATGTACCACAATATACGTTGCACATAAAAATTAAATTCAGGTGAAAAAACTTTAAACCTAGAGGTTGAATCTCAATTCTCTTTGTCTCCTAGCCCTAATTATTCAAAAATAATGACAAGAGAGACAAAAGAAGTTTGTTTCTGTTAACATAATTTTGTTTTGTGCTTTTTCCCTCCTCCCCAAAAATACACTTGTAGGGCTAGGAGATAAAGGAAGTAATTGCTTTTCAACAATGATACAGTCTGTAAGTTAAAAAGTTTTACTTGAATTTATTTTTTACCCACAACATAAATGACTGAGGCTGCAGCAGTACTTCCCTAGAAGGGGCAGGACTGTCAGGTACCAGCATTAATTTAAAAAGTTTTGCATTTTTTTCATTAATAGAAGCTTACTTTGCATTTCTTCTGATGGATTTTCACGAGCCTCCTTAAGTTGGATGAACTCCATCTGCATTGGTTCAGCAACCTGATGACACAATTACAGTAAATTTCAAGAAATTTACACTGTACTAACAATGAAATATAGTACAACAAAACTGCCAAGAATTAATACTGTACAGCTTATAAACTTATTTCCTCCAAAGTGTAACTTCATGTAAGCAACTCCTTTACATGTATTTAGTATTTAAACATCTTTTGAGCAAACAAATTGACCATCACACTTCAATCTCTGACATCTTTTTTCCCCTTCTGGATCTAAATGGATAACCCACAAGTTGTGACCAATAACATTTTGTCTCTTTCAACAGCTAACTTACAGTACATGTATATAACATGATTGTATAAATTAATAGTGGCTATTTCAAGAAAAGTGGATTACAATCCCTGTTGTTCATTTCTGTTTCACTGGTTATTGTAAAAAAGTTATGTGTATGATCAACAACAGTGCAATCCAGATACTTTCTTAGGTCAAACAACTCTTTATTACTTGAGTTACCTAGCACTAAGACCCGTCCAACCCTTGGCAATCGTGCATTCCAGTCAGGTGCACCTTATCTTTGGAATGCATTACCTTCAGCAATTCGCAACATAAAGACATTGGACACTTTTAAGACTGCTGTTAAAACTCATTTTTTTAATTTAGCTTTTAAATAGATTTTTATTCATGTCTTATCTTTTAACTTGTTTAATGTCTAGGCAATAGGCTAGTTTCGAATTGTGGGAGAACAAAAGAACAGA
>JAEMWC010000058.1:375000-395000 GCA_016490735.1 Pachyseris speciosa | reverse complement strand
GAAAGAACGAGGAACGGAGGGCCGCGTTTGAGGAGAGAAAAAAGAAGAAAGAGCTGGAAGAGAAGGAACGATGGGCGATGTTAAAGGAACAAGCCGCTAAACATAGTGTTCCTAGAGCCAATACAGCGGGTTTAAAGCCGGGCAGTGGGAGAAAACTCCCAACTGTACCAACCGAAGGTGCTGCTAAGCGACCAGGCAGTGCTGTGGAGGCAGCGCCACGACCATCATCATTACCAAAGCCACTAACGAGACCTGCCAGTGCCAATCCTGCTAAAAACCCTACGCAGACTAGCACTGGCAGTTTATCTGGTGGGTCTACACCTAAACAGTCTCCTGCTACGACTCCTAGTAGCTTGCAACCAAAGTCATCACTGGTGGGTAGTGGTAAGTCTGTCTCTGCAAGTAATCTAAATTCAGCAGCTAGTCGTCGATCCAGTTCAGGTTCTGTGCAGCAGAGGCCATCTTCTGGTACTAAGAGCAGAACACGGACCTCATCAACACATACTTCGGTGCAGGGACTAGAGAAGCGTGGTTCAAGAAACAGTACGAGCCATGAGTCACTGTTACCGCCAGGAGGAAAGTTAACCAAATCACACTCCACAAGCTCCTTACACAAGGTTGGTCTCCATAAACCAGCAGCAGATAAAAGCCATAAGACTGAAACTAAGCCAAAAGCTGGAGTTACTGATGAAGCAACTGCTAAGCAGGCCTTGGCAGAACGGAGAAAAAAGGCGAGAGAAGAAGCTGAACGGCAGGCTGCATTGGATAAGGAGCGGCAGGAGGCTGAGAGATTGAAGAGGGAAGAAGAAGAAAGAATACGGGCTGAGGAAGAGGCAAAGGAAGAAGCAAGAATGCGTGAGCTTGCAGAGCTTCTTCACAAGCAGGAGCAGGAGCGGCTACAGCTAGCAGCAGAGGAGAAAGAGAGGAAAGATCGAGAGGAGGCTGAAAGAGCTGCAGCTGAGAAGAAACGCAAAGAAGAAGAGGAGGAGAGAGTTAGAGAGGAGGAAGAAAGAAGAGCTCAAGAGGACGAGGAGAGAAGAAAAAAGGAGGAAGCAGCAAGGCTGGAAAGAAAAAGGGTAAGAGCTTTTTGAATCTGTAACAACAACAGAAACAACTTTATTTCTCTCTATCTAAGAGCTAACAGAAACCAAAATTATGAAAAGATTAATTGAAAAGACAGGTCAGACACAAATTACAGTCGAACCTCGATTATCCGGATTTCTCAATTGTCCAGACTTGTCAAGCTGGTCCCAGTTTTTCATGAATATTAATTAGCCATATTTACGACCCGCAGTGAAATGTTTTCCCTTCAAATTAAGTAGTGGAACTCCAGTTCAAACTGAATTTGTTTCGCTTCAAAACACAAATCTGTATGCGTTTTGAGCTCACACGCGCCATACTATGGCAAATGCATTTCACTGAACTCTGATTTGCTGAGGTGTTCTTTGTTTCTAAGTGAAATTTAATGCTCTACTTGTTCAGTCATTCAGTTTTGGTTTTGGCTCATTGATATTCAATATTTTTTATTATCTGGACTCTCGATTATCTGGACTATTCAGCTCAGTCCCCACTAGTCTGGATAATCGAGGTTCAACTTTACACACACAATAAAAAATGACAGTTCATCTACATAACAGTAATAATTACAGTCAACTCTCTCGTGAGCAGACACCCTCAGGAATTGGAAAAAGTGTCTGTTAGTAGGGCTGTCTGCTTATGAGAATTATTCCTATAAGTGAACACCAAAGAAAAATAGGATGGATGTCTGCTAATGGGAACAAACAAAGGGAAAGCCATAACAGGTAAACCTGTCAACTGAGGAGCTAGTAAAAAATGATACTTTTTTTATGGTGATGTTGAAACATCGTTGCCATGGCTCAAGTCCAAGCTTGATCATCTGGGATGTAGTCAGTTTGGTACAGTCGGTGATTGAAAACAGAAACAAAAAGGAAATTAAGTAGACCATGACAAATGTGGCCATAACATGACACTGCAATAATGTTATGTTAGACTCTTGTTAATGCAGCTATCAATGTTAAGCTGTAGTGGGGGGAGGCCGGGCATAGGTGGGGGATTTGACATCGTATCATTTTTTTCTGTTCAAATGCCCAACCCTAGGGATGCTATCGATTGTCAAAAGAGTTCAAATTCCCAACCCACCTCCCCTTGCAGGAAAAGGCATTCACAAAAAAAAAATGAAAGCGAATGTTTCAAAATGTAGCTTAGTTTATACATGTAGCAAAAAAATGTCCTGAAAAATAATTATCGTAAAAACTCGTGTATAAGCCACACCCCCAAATTTCAGTCATGATTTTGAGAAAAAAATAAAAATTTGAAAAAAGCACTCTACCAAAAAAAGTTTGTGATAAACCATAATAAACTAATGCTGTGTATTTGTAGTGACCTTAAGAAATTAATCAACTCTTTATACCTTTTAAAAGCTTATCTTTAATCGATTTCCCTAATTCTTGGGACTGACAACAGTTTGTTTGTTGATTACAATGTCTGTTACCCCATGTAACTGCTACTGTACGTTCTCTGTGATTTGACTGCATCAGGTTACCCAAAATAAGGAAAGCAGGAATTCAAAACATTTTCTTTGAGAGTGATGAATTGTTCATGTTACCCTTCAATTAATACTACATCAGAGCAGCTACTTGCTTTCAAACTTATGGAAAGCCCTTTTATTTAAATTGTTAAGTGCATTTGATCACTTATATATGGTGGTCACCCAACTAGTTTAGCTTTTTAGATATTTTGGGTGACCAGCAACTGTATGTATTTTTAATTTCTTTCCTGTTTAATTTGTACTTAATTTAATTTTGCAGTTCAAATAAACCTTGTTGTTGTTGTTGATCATGCACGCCATGCAAAATCGCGCTCTATAAGTTTTAATTATTATTGTTATTATTTATTATTATTATTATTATTATTATTATTTATTTTTATACAAATAAGAAGTGATTTTTCTATTGTTTTTCTTAGTATTAATTTTATACATTTTCTTGTCACTATCATTTTAACTTGATAATGACGTTAGTTCAACGTCAAAACGTTGTCACTTTTTTTTATAGTTTTTTATCATTATATATTATAATATTATTATTGTTATTATTATGCTATCTCCTTTAACCCATTGACTCCTAGCTATTTTTACATTTTCGGAGTGATTTTCCACCTATAAACGATGAATAACAATTCGTGACTCTTTATTTGACCTACCAGAGAAAAGTGATGCTGTCCTAAGGCACTGGAGGCTCAAGGTTTCTGAAAACGTCATTTTGACGTAGCTATTTTTATCCGTGAAGCAACCACAATGGCCGAAGTTCGGTTTGCTTGCGATTTTTGCTAAGTTTACAGCCATTTTTCATCTTTAGCGGCTGCCTGATGAGCATCATTAAGCGTGACGGTAGCTAAGAGTCCACTTTCTCAAAGAATCGAGCAAGGTGATGTACTTTGTTGTTGAATTTGGCTTGTTACTCGACGAACTGGGAATTTGGCCGGTCGAACACTTAGTACCTTTGGGACTCAACTATTGATGAATTTCTCGACCTACCGCCACATATTTTGGAATTTCTGAGTACTGAAGATGACCACGAGCAGGAAATTTTTGCGGTAGGTCGGAGTGGCTGTAGACTTAGTTTATATGTGAAAGAATTGGGAGAAGGAATGGGTGCTGTCAAAAATTCTCGTTAGTTCCCAGCATGCAATGCGCTCAAGATGTTGAAAATGTTGGGAAGGCCCGAATGCACTGGAACAAAAGGCTGTATCTACGGTCGGGAGAAGAATATGAACAAAACAAGTCATTTCTAAGCTAGAAAAAGGACTGAATTTCGTTATGATGGTTGAATTTTGGCTTTTCGACGATGATTTCCTTAAAAAACATCAAGGCGAAAAGGGGCATTTTTGTCGTTTCTCTTTGACGTTACAAACGGTCCGTTTCGTTCTTGTCCAAACTCAAAAGGCCATATTTGGTAAAAATCGCTAAGTTTCTTGCATTTATTGGATATCCAAATTTAAAGGACATTCCATTTCGTGCTCACAGCTAACAGTTAAGGCAATATTCGTGCGATTGGGAAAGTTGCAATGTTTTGAGGCATGGGAGTTTTTTACGGGCGGTTCTGGGCGGTTCAGGTGTCAATGGGTTAACTTTATGCCATATTACAACATAATAGCCGAGCCCATTCCTAGAGCCTAGGGCTAAAATGAGGTAGAAGTCTATTTGATGGAGAGTGTCTTTCTTAGGATATGAGATGTTCCTAGTAGTGTGATTATTATTATTATTATTATTATTATTATTATTATTATTATTATTATTATTATTATTATTATTATTATTGAAGGCCTTCCCCAAAAAGGGGTGTATATCACTTTTTTGCCTTTAAATGCAAAATATCTCTTAAGTCTACTTTGGCATACAGACTGGAATATGGTTTCAGAAATGAAGTTCTGCACTTATTTGGGATTTGAAGGCTTAGACTCAAAGGATTAGCTTTTAATATGTCATTTCCAAAACTCAAGAAACAGAAACAAAAGGATCTCATGCGTGGCTGACTTCATTGGTTTGGAGTTGGTTCAGTTTTAGGCAATTAAGTCATACACTAATTTGCTGAATCCAGTCCTTCAAATGACAAAATAAGTGCAGTGAACTTGACCAAACTTGATATTTTTCCATGACTGTATGTTTCAGCGAGTGGAGCAAATAATGAGCAGGACAAGACAAACTGCAAGTCCAATAACTACAGAGGAAAGCAACTCTCCTGCGGCGGGAAATGTAAGCTTTTGTATAAAGCAGACCACTTTCAACATATAAATTACAATTTATTTGAAGTTGTGTGTTATTAAAAAAAAGTATATATTTCTTTGCTTAATCCATTAATTAATATATTATTTGTGTTATAACTGTGTTCTATTTTTCACTGAACTCATCATCATCATCATAGTCCTTGTTGCAAGTGGAGCATAGAGCCTCCTTAAAGGTTTCCAGTACCAACAGAGGCCTTTGGGAACAGTTGGTCAGCCCATTGCCTAGCCTCAACCCAACCTCTGAGATGTGCGATCATTTACATGTAAATGATTCCATTTGCATGTACATGTAGTGGATAATCCTATCTGCTTAAAAACTTTGAAAACAAATTCCTTCTAAGAAATTCATGTTTACATGTACATTTCATGTTCTTTATAATATGTTAAGTCACTCATCATAATTATTGAAGGGGTGTGTGGAAAAAAGCCCCAACTGACTTCTGATCAGCTGTTAGATTAGATTCTGATCAGCTGTTAGATTAGATTCTCAATCCAAATTACCTTTTATTTGCTTGTAACACAGAGAATTTGACTGAACATCAAGAGTCACTTAGGGCTTTATTCCATGCACCCCTTCAATTACATGTATTGTGATTTGTAATACACTGAAAACCTTTGTGATCGAGTTGAATGATGTTCTTGTGTATTATTAGTCAGTTTCAGTTTCTGCACTTTCAGTTTATTTGCCAGAAAAAAAAATAAAATAAAATAATACATACATACAGGCATTCAACATGTTACAAAAATTAGAGATAAAGAGACGTAAATTGTAATTAAATGAATTAAACTTATTTTCCTGGCAAGGAGGCTCAAATTGAAACCTAGGGACTTATTATATGAGCTCCCCTCATTAACCTAAGACTTACTATGAAGAATTAACATCTGCGTCGCAAGTGGAGGTTGGGTGCGCAGGGACCTGGGGGCTGGTACCGCCGACCCAAACCCAGGTTGGTAGAACACCCCATAAGCCTGCCGTACCCGCAACCCAGCCACGAGCCCCGCCCGCCACACCAGGCCCCAAACCAAGCACCTGTCACACTGAACTAGGAGTTCAGTGGAAAAAACAAATAAATCAATAATAATGATAATAATAATAATAATAATAATAATATTAATAATAATAATAATGATAATAATAATAATAATAAAATAATAACAATAATAATAATGATAATAAAACGAAAGGGAGGGAAGGGAGGGGAAATACTCGAAAACACACGAGCTGCAATGCCCCGTACACAGAGCAAGTAAAAGCTACCAGCACGTGGAAAAATGGCACGCATAAAATAAACAGAACTGCCGGTGACCACTGCCTGAAGATGTCAGACATCAGCCAGAAAGGCTGACAGCAAATGCAAACGCCATGCCATGCCAATAAACTGAGCAAAGACTTGCCCCTAGACGTTAACTAGGTTAAATTGCAAACAAGTATTATTTACAAGTGGTGAATAAGCTATGTAACATTTAATTTTAAAAGTCTTGAAGGGAAGCTTTTAGCTACATTGTATGTGTATTTCCTGCTGTAGGATCAGAGAGAGGTTACATTATCCAATATACATCTGTTTTTCACAGGAGGCAAAAGATCGCTCTGATCCTGATGACACAAAGCGTAAAGTTAATGAAATCCTTCAGAAAGTAAAAGGAGCCTCTGGCACTCAAAGTCCTGTGAGCCATTTGGAGGAGAATGTTTCAGTGCTGGGTATGGATGCTGATGAAGAACAGGGGAATAATAATGAATTCAAGACTGAAGAAACAATAACTGAGGTGTCAGAAAGTTTGACACATTGTTTTGATGCTCCAGATAATTCTCTAGATGGATCAACATCTGATTTTCATGTGAATGGAATGAACAATTCTTCTGCAGTAGACAATTCTGAAGGTGAATCGTTAGCAGAGGATACTTTGTCATTATCCCACCTTTAATAGCTTCGCAGCAAGAATCAAGTTATACGGTGATGTCAAGTAGATCTACAAATCATGAACAGCACAAAGAGACTGTCTTGTTTCAATACAATGAAGAGTCATCAGTGACAATAAACAAAGAGAATTATGATGTTAATGGAACTGGTCAAGTTTTTGAAACTGAAAAACTGCCAAATACTGAAGCTGCTGGGGTAAGAATTCCATTTTTGTAAATCTTGTATTGCTAGATGCACAGGGCTGTCAGGTGGTTGGCACCATTTTCTAGCACTTTGGAGCTTTTTTATTTTGATGGATCATCATCACTTACCTTTATATACAATTGTAGTGGTATCAAACAAATGCTTAATCATTGGTGAACAAGCTATGAAAAATTTTCCAGCATAATAATTATGTTACCATAGTAACACTATAATCTGTTAGAAACAACCCTAATTTTAGCTCTAAGTGACAATAACTCCAATTGTTGAAAAGTAACAAGCATGTGAAGTTCCAACATTTTGCAGAGTTTAAAAAATGTAGGAGCAGAGGTGGCACTGACAATTTTTTTTAACTTTGCAAAATTAAAAAAAAATGGGGTCACAGAGCTCATTTTTGTGGCTACTGCGTCGAAGAGGCAAAGCCACTTAGTCATCAGGTTGTAAGTCTGTCCGTAACAATAGCTGTCACAGGACACCCAAGAAATGAAAATTTCAGCCACGTGCACATCACGCAAATACAGCACATCACAAAAGAACCGATTTGAAGAGGGATTTATAAACATGTTTCCACCTCGTATGGATAGATTATATGAAAACTTTCCTATGTGTACTACATGTAAGTTACTCAGGACTCTGTCACACTGAAATGAATTTAAAAAGGCACTCTTTGCCATCTCGTCATCAGTTCAACTTGAAATATATATTCACCTTGGGAATGATTTGAAGCGATGTGCAGTTGCTTATCAAAATAACGGTGAATTGCAAAATCGTAAGGGCAATTGATTCATGAGCTAGTTCAAGATTCTTTCCAATCTAGTTGAAACCAAATATTCATTTTGGTCCTAAATTGTAGTATCAGCGAAAACAAATTTTAGATCCAATTAACCATACGGCGCAGACCGGCTCTGAGACTAAAACTAGAAGCTGCATAAAATACAAAATGACACTACTTTGGATCCTTTTTTTCTGTTGTGTTTTCGTTTCTTTTACATAATTCCAAAATGTGAAGCACTCAATTCTTGGTTTCGAAAGTTAAAAATGCCCTATTGTTTCCCTTTAATTTTCTTTTCTACCGAAGAATTATAGCAGCCAGGGCAACTGTCAAATCACTGGTCGCCGGTTTTTCTTTGACTAGCCTGAATTTTATACATAGCTACCTGTGTTCACACTTGGATCAAACTGATATTACAATTCCAATGTCCGACCATATATTTCTTTTCACCCAGCAAATAAAAGATTAGATTACGACAGTAGACACACACGCTTTTTAAGCGCCTATTTTTGAGTTCTTGTCCCTTAAAGCTAAAATTAGGGGTGTTTTGAACAGGTTAAAGTGTTGCTATGGTAACCTATTATGTCAACTACTTTTATTTAACAGTCAAACACACATTCCAAAGCTGTGGTATTAAATTAGATACAAGACCATACAAAATACCCACCCAAAGGTAGCAAAGGCTAGTCGAGTCGGGTGGGTCAAAAGGATGTTAAAAACACAGCATACATTTTAGCAATGATCGTTTTTTTAGGAAGATAATCATCTTCACCGTTAAGTAGTTTCAATAAAAGTGTATGAATTTTTTTGTTAAAAGACTTTTTAGGTAGGGAATGCATACTACATGTATTTGGAAGATAGTTCCATACTTTGGTGCCAAAATTAATCTTGAAAAAGAAGAGAGTTGTTGATTAAGCCTTGATTTGTTGAGAAAGAAATTTCCAGCATTAGAAAATCTTGTATGGTATGTGTGAATTTCCTGAGATTGAGGAAAAAGATTTAATATTTTAGAGGGGGCAAAGCCAGAGGATACATCATGCATTTGGGAAGCCACTGTTTTAAGATACAACATATTAACTGGTAAAACATTTGCTGAAATGAATACCAGTAGTGGTATGGTATGAGCTCTGTATTCCACACCATATATAAATCGAAGAAGGCACTTTTGCAAAAGATGAATTTTTGTCATATGAGCATTGGCAGCTTGACCCCAGGCGGCTATACCATATCGTGTATACGGAAAAATCAAAGAATGATAGAGTTTGAGAAGTACAAAACGTCTAATGTTGGCGATTACACCTACAGTTTTACTAATTTTGCCAACTGTGTAGTCAATATGATGTTTCCAGCTAAGGGTACCATTGATAAGGACTCCTGTACCATCTGTCGCATTCCTCTAATTCCATGCTCCTTGATGAATTAAATGCGTGGTTTGGTGTTGTTTTGGATAGTACCCAGTCTCTTAAAGAGTAAATCAGTGTAAAAGGAACATGCCCATCCTGTTCCAATTTGATTGAGGAAAATAATTGTTCTGTCCTTTTAACAGAAAATTCTCCACGGTTTTTCCATTCAAATGGGAAGCACACCTTTTCTGCTTTGATAAAAAAAAAAAAAAAAACGGCGTATTGACTATACCACAATACTTTCTTTCACTTTAATTTAATGATAGCCTTTAGCTTACAGTCTTTTATATTTTGTGACCTTTTCCTACCCTAAAATTTCAATTTTTTCCAGCCTTTTGTTTCATTAAGGTTTTGAGCAGGCTTTTGCTTTTCACAGGCAGGTAAATATGTTTGGGTTTAACTTCTTCATCACAAAAGAAGTACAGTCGAATCTCGATTATCTGGATTTTTTGATTATCTGGACTTGCTTAGCTGGCCCCAGTTTTTCATGAATATTAATTAGCCATATTTAAGATCTGCAGCAAAACTTTTTCCCTCCACATTAAGTTATATAACCCTGGTTCAAACTGAATTGTTTCACTTCAAAACACAACTCTGTATGCATTTTGAGTTCACATGTGCTGTACTAATGCATTGCATTTTACTGAGCTCTGATTTGCTCAGGTGTTTTTCATTTCTAAGTGAAATTTCACACTCCACTTGTTCAGTCATTCAGCTTCACATTTTCGATTATCCAGACTCTCGATTATCCAGACTATTCAGCTCAGTCAGGACCCATGAGTCTGGATAATCAAGGCTCGACTGTACCTTGACATGTCCATGTTAACAGCCAGCCAATTTACCCGGTGCCTGGCCCTTAATAAAACCTCTGCAGCTTTTGCACACTGGTGTCCACATGTGAAGGGTGTGAAATTTATTTTTGTTGTTTGTACTCATTGGGCTTAGTCACTGTTGTTTCTTTTCCCTTCCAAGAGGCATCTTCCTGAAACAAGGCAAGAGGCAGCCAAAGATGATTCTGAAAGAGTCAACGGTGACTTTGTTAATGGTGAGGACGAGGAAGCAATGTGGTTAAAGGTAGAGGCCACCATGAAGGCAAGGGAACCCAATGCTATTGAAACACTGGAGAACCTGGGTGTGGTCGCTGAGGGTGATGATGATGAGGATAGTGAAGAGGGACAGCTGTGGAAGGTGATTGAAGGAAAGGCACATCTAGCTGAAGTGGTTTAAGATCATCCACTGGCAATAAGTTTAGAACAAACAAGCAAAATCAAGTTCATTTCTGGATGTGTAGTGAAATTGTATGCATGTACAGCTGTATGGTAAAGTCTTGTGAAGTGTACAATGTATGTACACTGCACTGTAAGATAAAAGTCTTAACAATGCTGGTTTTCTAAATAAAATGTAAGTGGTGCCTTTGGCCACATAATTGTTTTGGTAAGGCCAATTAATGCATCATGAATGGTCAAGGCAGCAATATTATTTAACTGAAAATTATTATTATTATTATTATTATTATTATTATTATTATTGTTATTTACATTTGAGTGCAGTTGTGATTGAATCAATGAGTGGCCACTTGAATCTTTTTTTTAACTGGTGGCTACAAATTTTTAAAGGAATTTCTTTGGTGAATATTTTGTGTGCAAGTGATCACTCTTGGTTGATGTTTTACATTGCTTTAAACCTCTGAAGGTTTTATTCTCAGTGAGAGGCCCTTGCATTAGAGTATGAAGCCATGTGACCTTTTTACCTTAAAATGAAAATTGTGACTCAGGCATGTGAAAATGGTTAGGTTAATACATACACTTTATAAAAATTAATGATAGATGTTCTTTTCAGAAACTTGTGTTGTTTTGAAATGTAGTTAGTTGTGTGTCTGGTCACATAGTGGAGTATTTTCAGGCAAAATAGGTGTAATTAAAGGAGAAGGTCACTCCAAAAAGCGTATTTTTTTTGTCATCACCAATAAATAGTTTATATTGAGTTAAGTTACTCACCGAAGTTTCAGCTTCTAAAGTGCATTTTATCCCAAGAAATTGGTCTCCAAAGAAGCCCAAAAATTTGGTATCGGCAGCCGCCATTTTGAAACAAATGCTCAGTGGCCAGGTCGGGCTAGGTCGCTAAGCGTGACGTCATCTTTACCAAGAGATTTTGTCTTGGGAAGCGTGTTTGTTTACTCGAGGTCGTGGCTGATTTTCAACCTTACCGTTTTGAGCCAGAACGTGTTCCTAATCCTGAGGATAGTGAAAGCGAAAACGAAGAAGTAAACAGCCGGTTAGAAGGCATATTTTGGTGTTCTTGTGAGCGATGTCAAATCATAACAACGCAAAGAGAATGTGTTTGTTTCGAGAACAGCCAGAGGAAGAAAACAAAATTCAAGGTAGAATTTTAAGCTTATACTGCATCGGTTGCAGTAGATGGAAAAACAATTTTCTTCGTAAATTGCTTTAGAAATTAAAAGGCAGTTTAATGAAGCCGTAAGCAGTTATCTTAAGTTTTTACGTCAACTGTTTGTATTTTTATTTTCGCTGTGTCTAAATGTCACGGTCTCAAATAGACTAAATGCCCGCAGTCAGAAATATTCACCGAATTCATCGAATGTACAACCAAAATACTTTTTACGATTTCTTGACATTTCTAAAGAAACACCAAATACTTTTAATAGGTTTGATCGAGGATTCCAGTAGGAATTCGGTGAATATTTTTGACTGCCGGGCATTTAGTCTATTTGAGGCCGTGACCGGCAGTCTCACAAATGGTGGTTCCTTAAAATAACTGAGCTATATTTACGGTACACTTGGTAAATGAATCGAATGTAAAACGAAAATAGTTTTTGGGATCGCTTGACATTTCTAAAGAAACCAAATACTTTCAATACATGTAGGGTTGATTGAGGATTTCAGTCGGAGTTCGGTGAATATTTCTGACTGCCGCCGGACCATTTAGTCGACTATTTGATGCCGTGACATCTAGACACAGCAAAAATAAAAATAGAAACAGTTGACGTAAAAAAATAACTGCAGCTTACCACTTTATTAAACTGCCTTTTAAAGTCTAAAGCAATTTACAAAGAAAATTGTTTCTCCATTAACTGCAACCGATGCAGTGTAAGCTTAAAGTTCTACCTTGAATTTTGTTTTCGTCCTCTGGTTGTTCTCGGCAACAAACACATTCTCTTTGCATTGTTATGATTTGACATCGCTGACAAGAACACCAAAACGTGCCTTCTAACCGATAGTTTACTTCTTCGTTTTCGCTTTCGCTATCCTCGGGATTAGGAACACCTTCTGGCTCAAAACGGTAAGGTTGAAGATCAGCCATGACCTCGAGTAAACAAATACGCTTCCCAAGACAAAATCTCTTGGTAAAGATGACGTCACGCTTAGCAGCCTAGCCCGACCTGGCCGCTGAGCATTTGTTTCAAAATGGTGGCTGCCAATGCCAAATTTTAGGCTACTTCGGAGACAAATTTCTTGGGATAGAATGCACTTTAGAAGCTGAAACTTCGGTGAGTAACTTAACTCAATATAAACTTTGTATTGGTAATGACAAAAAAATATGCGTTTTGGAGTGACCTTCTCCTTTAATAAACATTTAGCAAGATAACAGTAACTCAGATTTTAGATAAGATACTGACTGTTCGATCCATGTAATCTTTTTGAACTCATCATGATCTCTGCTTTTGATAATATTTATTTTTCTTTTTTTTTTTTTAATGCACAACAGTTTTGGGTGTGTTCTCTTTCTGTTTCTTATTATTTATGCTAATTGTTTTAGCACGGTAAGGTTGCATGGGTCATGTGACTTCATAATGTAAGGCACCTGTTTGTTACTCATTTTCTTTCAAAGTTGTCAGGGTAACAGTGACGGTTTTGGACAGCCGTCAACAAAGGTTGCATTCTCAGTTTTGGAAAGAAAAATCTCTTCCAAGCTGCTCATCATTTTGGAAGGGCCAGTGTCATCATTTGCAGGTTCAGGATTTATTTGACAATGACTGCATTTTTTTTAAGTATTATACAGTATCTTTGCAAATTCTTTGTTGTTGCTCATGGAATTATTTATTTCTGATGTGAATGATAGGCTTAGCATCTTACTGGCATCGGAATTTTAAAGTGTAGTGTAGGAAATAGTAGCTATAGTTGTTCTCATTTTAAGCTGCTAATTCTAAATCATAGGTGACAAGAGTTAATTAACATTAGTGCAATTTCAGGGTTGTGTGACAGAGCTTTCATCCTTAACTTTGCAACCTGAGTTCAATATGAACTCAAGTGCCTGCAACATGGGGGTAAAACAATGAAGAATTTTTAATGATATTACTGGGGCTTATTAAAGTATTACCCAGTGTGCCCTGTGTTAAATGAGTCACCTTTTATAATGTTGAAAATATTTTTACTTGAGTGTCATATTTATTACACTGCTGGCAGCTAATTTCATCTGGTGGCCTGTGCAATTGCATTGCTCTGGTAGAACTGGAGTACAAGTTAACGTTGAAGTCCCAATAGTGACCAGAATTGAATTTCTCCTTACAAAACCACTACTTACACAGGCAAAGGACATGAGAATACAGAAAGTGATCTTCAAAGATAAAGTGTCTGGATGACAAAACAAATTCCTTTGATTCTTGTTACAAGAATTAGATGGGCAACAGTAACCAAAATGATCTTGAGGCTTGCAGTGGCTATTTGAGATCTAATTTTTTGACAAAAGACAGGTGTAAATTTTCTTTGTATGGTATTTTTGTTGCCGATAAACTTGTAATTAGGGCTGTTAATTAATTGGGATGAAAAGCAATAAAATAAAAATGTGGGATATTTGTAGATATGAGAGACCTCTTGGTTTGTTTTAAAAAAAATTCAGTAGATCATTTTTCAATTGTGTGCTTATTGACTTGAGCAGAGTTGCGCGGAGTGTGATTAGTGCTATTCTGGGTCAACTTGTATGGCAACCTGTAGCTTTTAATCACAGCTTAGAGCAGTTTTCAATTGAGTGTCGTAAAGCCAAAACCAAAGTAATTACTCCAGCAAATCACAAAAGATCGAAACAGTGCAATGAGCCAATCAGAATTCGAAGCAATTACACGTAACCGTTTCAAAGCGCGGGAAAACGCGCGCGTACAAGTCGCGCTTGGTTTTGGTTTTGCGTCTCATTGGTTGAGAAAGTGGCGCGAGTCTTGCTGGCCAATCACAGAGTGAAACAATGCAAATCCAAAGCAAACGCGATGTACTTTCGATGCTCGATTGAAAACCACTCTATCCAGGATTATTGCTAATCGAGCTTTGGGCAACTTGCCTCTAGGCTTTGCGTGAAAGCAAGGCTGAAGTTGACATTGTTTTCATACAAACTTTGCTGCTTTCATATTGTTATGCACATGTCATCGGCTTCCCCGTAGGGTCGACCCCCGGGCCTACCAGGGAGATATGTGGAAGAATATAAGGAGATGGATGTGATTCTTTGCCCGAGGGTAGGGGAAAATTTTGACATTGTTTTACGATCAAAGATTAGGGGGTGGGGGAATTCACAAGTTTGAAAAGGATGTCACGGGGATTATCAGCTAAGAGACACCTCACCCAGGGGGCTTTGTCTTGAGAGATTCCCCGACCCCGGGGAAATTCCTCAAGTTTGCTTGACTGATTGTACAATCCCCCTGGTTAGCCCGGGGTCTACCCCACGGGGAAGCCGATGACATGTGCATTACACTAACTACTCTAGCTTCGTTTACATATGAAAAGCACTGAGGAAAGTGAAGAAAATATGTTGATATGAAGGTTTAAAATCAAACTCCATAGTAGTCTTACTACCCTCACCTGCTCATCACTTGCGATTGAGCTCACTTCCGTTGATTGGCCATCAGCATCCAATCACAGCATAGCTTTCAGGAAGCAACAGAAGCCCCACATCAGTGCTGTTTCAGGATTAAATTTATATGGGGAAGGGGGGCATCACAAGCTAGGAGCGAGTTTCTAAGGGGTCCGAAGCATGCTTCGTATTCTGATTAGTTCATTGCACTGCATTACTTCTGTTGTGATTGGCTGGAGTAATTGCTTTGGTTTTGGTTTTACGACACTCAATTGAAAAGCGCTCTAAGTCTCAAATGTTTTTAGCCGATCACAGATGCTCTACTAATTGGGGGAGACTAAATCAAATCAACTCTAAATAAATCAAATGAAATCAAATGTTAGTTTTTGGGGAGAGGGGAAAGCCGGAGTACCCGGAGAAAAACCTCTCGGAGCAGAGTAGAGAACCAACAAACTCAACCCACTTATGACGCCGAGTCCAGGAACCGAGCCCGGGACACATTGGTGGGAGGCGAGCGCTCCCACCACTGCGCCAACTCTGCTCCCCCTGTTTACAATCAGAACATCGTTGCAGAAGAGTTATATCAGAATATTTTTCAACCGTGGCTGATGACATCGGAGGAGGTAATACCCTTTCACTTACTGAAGACGATTTCAGCAACCACACCAGTGTTGTTAAGATCGCAAATAACTTTACAAGCACTGAGAAAGTTTCCTTTTGCAGCATCACCAATACAGAAACTGTGAAGGCACTGGAAAGTCTGAATCCGACTAAATCAATGGGATGGGATATGATATCACCGAAACTTTTAACACTGGGGGCAAAAGAGCTAGCTCTGTCGCTAACTAATATCTTCAACTTGGCAATTAACTCAGGGGAATACCCAAGCAGTTGGAAAAAGGAGAATGGATTCCTGTTTACAAAAAGAATGAAAGGACAGATAGGAAAAACTACAGACCGATAACAGTTCTCAGCATAGTTAATAAAATCTTCGATCAGAAACGCCGACGATCATCAGTTGTATTCATCAGGAACCAGGGCCAGTGATGTGGAAAGAATATTAAACGATCAAGCGCAGGTTGCAGCTAATTGGTATCCCGACAATAAACTTCTAGCTAACGAGGAAAAGTTCCAGGGTATGGTGATTACTAAGAAAAAAGGCCAAGATTTCCCAAAGATCCATTTCAAGGTTGACAATAAGGAAATCGAACAAACGGCATTTCTTAAACTCTTAGGAGTTACAATAGATCACCAATTGTCTTTCAGCGAACATGTCAAACACATTAGCATTAAATCTAGCCAAAAAATTGGAGTTCTCCTTAGAAAGAAAAATTCAATTCCAGAAAAGGCTAAGCTACACGTATTTAAAACTAATATCCTACCACATTTGACATATTGCTCCACAGTTTGGCATTTTATCAGATCTTCGGACAAACGAAAACTTGAAAGGTTACAAGAGAAGGGCTAAGGGCAGTCTTCAAAAACAAAAGCAGTTCCTATGAAGACCTTCTAAACAAAGCTAAGCTTGCGACTTTAAATAATCAAAGACTTCAAAACAGCTATTCTTATGTTTAAAGTTAAACAGGGCATCTGTCCCACTACATATCAGATCTTTTTAATATACAAACCATCCAATATAGCCTTAGGAACTCAGAATTCGCCATACCGCGCTTTAATACTGTAACGTACGGAAAGCATTCCATTAAGTATCTTGGACCGACACTATGGCGCCGCCTACCCCGGGGCATAAGAAATGCAAGCACCCTGAGTCAGTTTAAGAAATTAGTAAGACAAATGGATCTCTCGAACTTAATTAGCAACGAATGTGGACCTGACTGTTTTCTCTGCAGCTCGTAGAGACAAGGAGTATTTTTAATAGAATAGTATCGGTAGATTTCTATATCTTTCTTAATAGAATAACATTGGTATTTTTGCACAAGTACTTTAGAATGTCATTATGTTTAATATTTATTTAGTATTTATTATTTAGTATTTGCTTTGTTATTGTGTCTCCAATTAGCAGGTATACTAAAGTAATTTGACACAAAAATATACTTAACTAAGCTTTGTAAACTAGACTTGCCCAATAGTATCATCAATTGGATTATAGATTTCTTGACTGACCGGGCTCAACGTATCAAACTAGCAGATGGGTGTGTTTCAGAGTGGGGTACAGTCCCTTCTGGGGTTCGGCAGGGAACAAAACTCTGGCCGTGGCTTTTCCTCTTGTTAATAAATGACTTAGACTTAAACAACATAGATATGCACAATTATGGAAGTATGTTGATGACACAACTGCTTCGGAGATCGTTGCTAAGGGCAATGCAAGTAGAGCTCAGTGCATTGCGGACCGTGTAGTCCAATGGTGTCTGAAAATCGTGTAGTTCTTAATAATGATTAATGTAAGGAATTACGTATTTCCTTTGCAAAGCAGGAGGCAGAATTTGACCCCATAGTTGTAAATAGTAAGGCGCTTGAATGCGTCCAGTCCGCTAAACTCCTTGAGGTCACAATATCAAGTGATCTAAGATGCATGGAATAGCCATGTTAATGAGATTGTGAAAAAAGCAGCTAAGCGCTTGTATTTTTGGTGCAGCTCAAAAGAGCAAAGTTACATAATCACGACTTGTTATTGTTTTATTGCACTTGTATAAGATCTGTCTTGACGTACGCCGTACCAGTATTTTATCCAAGCTGTGCCCTTGTATCTCAAGTACGAAATAGAAAAGGTGCAGAAAAGGGATTTGTCAATTATCTATCCAGGGATATCGTACAGCGATGCCTTAGAGCATGCAAATATCCCTAAGGTCGATGCCTATTGTGAAGCCATTTGCAGTAAGACATTTTTTAATATTATTAATGACAAGGATAACAAGTTAAGGGGGCATTACGGTTGGATTTTGAAGGAAAATTGGAAATTTCACCCGTTTTTTTTTATTCCTCTTAAATGATACGAGAATCTATCTAGTTTTAGATTATATATGTATTTTACGCTTAATTATTTTGGCGCCGCCAAAAAAACAGCTGCTTTAGAAGGCTAGTAAATTGTTTGTGTTTGGTTGCCATGGCAACCACAGATAATCCAATCGTTTAGGTACTTTTTATTTCTCCAAAATTTTACAAAAACTCATTCCACTTGATCCTGAGTCCCTTGAGTCCAGTCCCAGATCCTTGGAGTTTAAAAATCCACTAATATGAAGCCCGGTTACAAAGCACTCAGTCTTCGGAGAATCGAGCGTGAGCGTCCATCTTGTTTACTTGTCATCTTGTTCGTAAATCATGCTAAAAGTTGGGAAAGAACAGTCTGTTTTAAGGAAAAGTGCGTCAAAAACAAAGAAAGGTTTTAGGGGAACCCAGAAACAGGAGGTAGCGCAGAAGAGAAAGAAAGAAACGCGAGCTGTAGAAGTGACCTTTGTTGGTGAAGACGATGTTGTTAGCGAGCAAATTCCGCCCCCCGCAGAATCTGCTTCCAAACGGAAAATACTGCCAAACGACGATGAAAGCTCCTCGGATGAAAGTATTGAAGATGATCTGGCGCCTGCCGAAGGATACAGACTTGTCTCAATGAACAGTCTTCTTAAATTTGTGAAGAGAATTCACGCAAAAACTCCATGTGATTTAGGTAAGAATTATGTGAGTTAAATTATTACACCTATTAACGAAAATATAAAAGCTGTTTTTCTGGATCAATGCTGGGCCAAAATTACTACAGCTATATCCCTTTATTAATAAAAGCGTTGATTGTCTTTATTGACCTACTAGGCGAAATACAAATATTGGAGAGTTCCTATAACCAGTTTGGACTTGGTAGTTCACTTTATGCCAAATGCAGTGGTTGCGGCATGTCTGAGTTTCTTGCAACTGGTAGCCACCCTCAAGATGATGTTAATCCAGAACTCTTCAAGGGAAAGATCTGAACAGAAGAATGGTGTTTGATGCATTTGAGAGTGGGATTGCAAAAGAAGGAGTTGACAAATTTTGTGAGGTCTTCAATATGCCTTTTAATATGTCACCTGACACCTGGTACAGCCATGAAGAGACCCTTAGTCAAGCCTTCCAAGAAGAAACAAGGGAACAGCTACAAAAGAATTGTGAAGAAGCCAGAAAGCTTGCCATGCTTGAGGAAGGTATTGATGATGAAGATGATGATGGTGTTACTACTGTAGATATTCCCATAAGTTTCGATGGTTCATGGTTGAAGCGTGGCTACACTGCCAATCACTCTACTGGCTTTGTAAAAGCACAGCTGTGCAGAGTGGGCAAAAAGAGAAAAAAGCAAAGAACCTAAGCACACCTTCAAGTAGGTGTGCTGTGATGCATAAAAGGCCATTTTAGGGAGTCATTAGTCTTACAAGTGACATTTAGATAAAACTTAAGTTTTAATTGTATTTTTCCGAAAATAGATTTTTTCCGGGGTAATTTTGTTGGCCCCTCAAATTTCTCGAAGAGTATTTCAGCTACTGACACCAAATTTGGTGCAAAGATTGTTTATGTAATTATCTGCAACCTAATTGAGCAAAATTTCTTTTTTTGAAATACAACTGATTTTATAAGTAATTTGTCTTTTGCGAAATCTAATTGGTTACCATGACAACCAAAATGGTCAAAAGGCGATAACTCTCAATAAGGTTGCAGACCATTGGATAATGCTTTGTTGTGCCAAAAATTAGGTGATCATTTTAAAAGGAAACGACAAAAAAGTGAGGGGCCCTGATTTAACCCTCAAAATAGCCCTTCACAATAACTTGTTAATTATTAACCGTAAATAAACAATATGTTAACTCTAGATATGTCATGTGGTAGGCAATTGCCTGGGTGTACTTATTACCAAGTTTGAGCTGATTTGATTGAATTGTTGATTAAATATGATTTTTTAAGTAAGCTACCAAAATCTTACCATGAACCAACCGTAATGCCCCCTTAAGTGGCTTAGTACCAGCGCCAAACCACTCAGCTTTTTCGCTTAGACGCAATCGATCCTTCAAGATTCCCAAGTTTAAGACGGACCATTTTAAGAACACTTTTATGATGGCTTCGAGTATCAAGCATAATTATTTGAAATTTTCAAACTGAACACTTAGTAATTTAATGCTTATTTTTGTT
>JAEMWC010000058.1:320000-367500 GCA_016490735.1 Pachyseris speciosa | reverse complement strand
AGAAACGACGAAAATGCCCCTTTTTGCCTTTATGTTTTTTAAAGAAATCATCGTCGAAAAACCAAACTTTAACCATCATAGCAAAATTCAGTCCTTGTTCTAGCTTAGAAATGACTTTTTTTTGTTCATTTTCTTCTCCCGAGCGTAGATACAGCCTTTTGGTCCAGTGCATATTCGGGCCTTCCCATCTCGACCGCATCGCATGCTGGGAAATAACGAGAATTTTTGACAGCGCCCGTTCCTTTCCCCAATTCTTTCAAATGTTTATTTAAGTCTACGAGTCCTCTGCTTCTACGTTCGTTATTGGGGTGATCAGTTTAAGGGTGTAAGTGATCAGGCTTTCGTTCATAGACTCAGCTTAGTTGTAATCGCTAAATTAGCGCGAATACTGTTTGGAGTCAATTTAGGTGATCACAGGCAAATTTCCTTCAAGTTTGTAACTAAAAGTTAAGTTGATTTTATGATTGCTTTGCGATTGAAGGAAGTTTCGCGAGGACAAGAATGTCCTTTAGTGATTTTACCTTCTTGTATGATATGCAATCGGTGGCTGGTTAAAGATATGTTTTAATGTAGGTGAACTTAACTTCAATCAGGATTTTCTTTAAAACGAGTGTTGGAGGGTAGCCTCTTTTACAGAAACTTTGTTTGGAGTCTCGTTGTTGTTTTCAAAAATCTCTTCGACTGAGTAAGTTTCTAAGAGACGTAGTGTTTTGAAATGGCAATCATCTCCTTGTCGGAAACTGTCTGCGCCATCGTAGAGTTCTGAAAAGAACTGTGTTTCAGCTTTGAGATGCAAGACCGGTTTCGGAACCAAAAGATTGGATCCTTCGTCAGTTGCTTTTAAGCTTTTTTTTGAAGAGCTCAGAAGGAGAGCTAGTTTCGAGTGCTGAAGGTAGAATCACGTCTCTTTATATAGCGGACTTCAACCGTAGAGTGTTTCGTGATTGGTTAGTTACAAGCGGGATTCTTATTGGAAGATATATAGATCATCCAATGGCGTGAAGGGATTTCGATCCTGTGAGGTGTGAAGATCACACGTTCAATGCACCGTGAAATGAGCGCAAAATTATGCAAGCAGAACAACTTTGCGGTGTTTTCGAAGGATGGAAAAACACTCAGTGCGTTGAGAGTGATGTAAAGGTATTTTCGAAATATATAGTTGTTCTGTGATAAAGTGCATACTGATCCAAAAATGACGTTGGATAAAAAATCCGTAGTCCTGTTTACGTTCGTTATCGGGATGATCAGTTTCAGGATGTAAGTGATCGGGCTTTAATGTTCGTAGACTCAGCTGAGTTGTAATCGCTAAATTTGCGCGAATACTGTTTGGAGTCAGTTTAGGTGATCACAAGTGAATTTCCTTCAAGTTTGTAACTAAACGCTTCGTTGACTTTATGATTGTTGTGTGATTGAAGGAAGTTTTGCGAGGACAAGAATGTCCTTTAGTGATTTTTCCTTCTTGT
This sequence comes from Pachyseris speciosa, assembly GCA_016490735.1. Classification (NCBI taxonomy): domain Eukaryota; kingdom Metazoa; phylum Cnidaria; class Anthozoa; order Scleractinia; family Pachyseridae; genus Pachyseris; species Pachyseris speciosa. The sequence continues at coordinate 366,037 of JAEMWC010000058.1, read as the reverse complement.
CAAAGACAATCGCTGGCTGTTTAAAGGTGCGTTTGGGCTTAGGTAAATGGCTTAAAGGAGATTTTGATCCTGTGAGGTGTAAAATACACACGTTTAATGCACCGTGGAATGTGCGCAAAAAATATATTATGCAAACAGAACTCCTTTGTGGCAATTTCGAAACATCGACAATCACTCGATGCGCGCGTTGGGAGTGATATTAAGCTATTTTCGAAATGTAACGTCGTTCTGTACTTAAGTGAAAACTGATCAAAAATGACGTTGGATAAAAATCCGTTGTCTTGTTGAAACGTAGAGATGCCCTCGAAAGGACGAACACTTACGCGGGCAGGTAGTAATTAACTCCGTACAGCTGTCCGTAGAGTGTTGCATCAAATGTTTATTAAAGTCTACGAGTCCTCTACAGCCACTCCGACCTACCGCCAAAAATTCTTGAGCTTAACTGCTGAATACCCCGCCACTTATTTGAATAAGAATAGCGTGTATTGTGTTCTGCTTCGTTCTTCAAAGAACGCCGACTAAGGTAAACAATAGTGGAGGGGTATTCAGCAGTTACTCCAATTCTTGCTTGTGGTCATCTTCAGTGCTCACAAATTCCAAAATATGAGGCGGTAGGTCGAGAAATTCATCAATAGTCGAGCCCCAAAGGTACTAAGTGTCCGACCAGCCAAATTCCCTGTTCGTCGAGTAACAAGCCAAATTCGACAACAAAGTACATCACCTCGCTCGATTCTTTGAGAAAGTGGACTCTTAGCTACCGTCACGCTTAATGATGCTCATCAGGCAGCCACTAAAGATGAAAAATGGCTGTAAACTTAGCAAAAATCGCAAGCAAACCGAATTTGGGCCGTTATTGTAACTCCACGGATTAAAAATAGCTACGTCAGAATGACGTTTTCAGAAACCTTGAGCATCCAGTGCCTTGGGACAGCACCACTTTTCCATGGTAGTTTCAAATAAGGAGTCACGAAATGCTATGGATCCTTTATAGCTGGAAAATCACTCCGAAAACGTAAAAACTGCAGGGAGTAAACTGCATTATAAGCAGTCTGGCAAAGTCCCCCGGCCATGCAGTGTTGTAATGCGCATTTGAATATTGCATAGAAAATGCGCAATATAAATGTGATATATCATTATTATTATTATTATTATTATTATTATTATTATTATTATTATTATTATTATGTTAAGAGGATTTGTATGGAGTCAACAGAGCATAACGGTGCTAATATCTCAGAGCCAATTTGCCTTTATATGCTGATTTTTGGCAAGTTAGCCTTTTCATCTTACTCTTTCTGAAAATCTCAACAAATCCCATAATTTCAAAAATTCTAATATTTGTGACGTCACACTTTAGCACTCTATTGAAAAACGAAAGTGTCACAGTCCTTTACGTGGGGCTTATAGCTGGCTTGCATGGACTGAGCTAGGTCATCGTAGCTTTGAGCATAACACAGAAATGAGAATACAGTTGCTGTTCTATGATTTCACACTTTTCGCACTCTGCTGCCCCTCTTTAGAGGAAACAGTTCCATAGGAACCTTCAGAAAGTTCGACAACGTATTTTCTTCTTCTCGAATTTTTTTTTCGAGTCAGAACACTCAGTGTTACCAAAACTTCCACAAAAACAGCCAATTAAACAAACGAACTCATGCAACACACAGAAGCAGTTAACAAGAGTAACACTAATGAACGCCTAGTGTTTTATTGTCTTGAGTTTCAATCGACCCTTGTCAAGAAGGAAATTACATGCGGGCCTTGACTTCATGAATACTGTAACACAGTGATAAAAGAAGCTGTACATCATACTGAAACCTCACCAAAATTCTAAGGATTTTTTTTCGGAGACTAAAACAAATTAATTCGCTAAAGAGAGTATAAAGCCTGGTTTTCACTAGCGACGCAAGCACAAGCGCAAGCATAAGCGCAAGTATAATGTATCAGTCAATTACAAAAGCGCCCATCCCTTCTTCCGGTATACCCTTGGTATTTGGTCCGAAATTTGTCGCGCACGGTGGGGCATTTGACTATCGGCTAAACATTGGTTGGCGGTCGCCAGCTAAAGGGTTTCGCGCGTCTTTCGCGAGCAAATATTCATTCATTCACCAAGGGAGCCGCTTCGCTCCTTTCGCTTTAAGATTCAGCGTAGGTTTTCCGTTGTTTACTAAATATACGGTTGATATGCCTTTATTCAAAGTTTGGAGTGCCGACAAAAGAGATCGGAAAAGAGTTTTGGCGCACAAAGATATAAGCGATTTTAGAAAAAATATTCATTATGAGCGGGAAGCGTGCCAAAATGCTTCATGCAACGAGTGATTCGCTATAGATTTACACTTGATTTTCCTTTTTTAAGGCCCCGACGGTGGGGCATTTGACCGTCTAAGCTGGAAACACAGCGGGACATTTGCTCAAAAATTTTCAAATAAGTCAAATGCCGAGTTGTTTGCCCGGGGTGGGGGATGGGCGCTTTTGGAATTGATTGATACATAAGTAGCTTATGCCGAGTGAAAACGAACACTACGCAAGCGAAAGCAAGCATAAGCGCAAGCACAAGGAAAAAGAAAAAGTGTAATCCTTGTGCTTGTCACTCGGCTTGCACTTATGCTTGTGTTAAGCCCGTTTTCACAGTGAAATAAGCGCTCTTGTGCTTGCGCTTTTGCTAGCGTCGCTAGTGAAAACCAGGCTTAAACAAAAAAAGCTGTAAAAAGCAGGCAATCAAGGGAAAAAAAAACAACTTAGTATATTAAGGCCCTACCGGATATCACGTATCGAGAAGTGAGTACCTGTTTATATCAATCAGATGATGTATTAGCCTCCAGGCTCTATATTTGTATTCATTTAATTTTTATACATTAATTTCTGTATGTGTATGTGTACATTACAAGAGCGAAATGAAATAAAGTGTTGTTGATGACAAAACGAAATGGCAGCTGGAATGGATCATCAGTTTCAACAGACAGCTAGTGCAGCATGCAGGAAATAAAGAACTCATGCAACGTTTACCTCACAATAATGTTACATTTTAATGTAACAGATCCCAAGAGATCTCCTTTATAGTTGAGTTTTTTCAAGGCCCTACCCGATATCACGTATTAAGAAGTGAGTACCTGTTTATGGCAATCAAATGACAAAACGAAGAGGCAGCTGGACGGATCATCAGTTTCAACAAATAGCTAGTGCAGCATGCAGGAAATAAAGAACTTTCAACGTTTCACAATTCAGTTACAATAACTGATCCCAAGAGTGTTTTTTTTATAAAAGAAAAACTGGCATGCACGCGGGCTTTTAATTGGAAGAGATCGTTTTGCACGGCTGAAGGAGCAAGAAATGTATGATAATCAGCTGGATAATTAGAATTGAACGCTTGTCTGTTGGACGTTTTGCTGTTACTGGATGAGTTGTGAGACGTATTGACTCCTGTCACCCAAAGCACCGCTAAATTGGCCTTTAAATATTACGTTCCTTTTAGGTTTGCAGGCGGCTTGTCAGTTATCTGTCCAATATTAGAACACTGGATAACATCCACTGCTGTAACTTTGCAAATTTCATCAGGTAGGTGGCTTTAGATAAGGGAAATGTGAAAACGAAAGAGAAACATTGAGTTTTTATTTATCTTGTTGTGTTGTTGAAAGATATTCAGCATCATGATCTACCCGTCACGAAAAAAGCCGAACAGCTGCAGTATTTATACTCTGTGATAATAGCAGAATAAGGCCTACAATTGAGGTTTAGTTTTCTTTGAGAAATTTGGAGTTGCCAAGATTTATATTCTCAAATGTGTTAAAACAATTGCTTTGGCAACCTGAAAGAGAAATATTGACCAGGAAAACGTGGATGGCAAAACAAAACGTGTTCCTGTGAACGGACAACCATTAAGTTGTCCATAAGTGTATTTTATTGTATGCACAGCACGACTAGATTACTGAAATTTGGGAAAGTGTTTTCCTTAACTGCATCAGTCTGTTTAAAAAACAAGAGGCTACAATTAGCCTAAACTCGGGCTTGCAAAAAAACAGCATTGTATCCCTAATTTAGCGCTAAACAAAAGAATAGAGAGAAGTCTGTCTTTCTTACATCGGACGCATTGCGCTTAGCTTGTGTTGGAATCTATTTCTTTAGACCTCTATCAACATATATCACGGCCCTAAAATTACAAACTTGCTTTAAAAATGACCTCTTGGCCTCAGAGGTTCATCGCAATGTAACATGATAAAATAGTGTATTGATTCCAAAAAAAACTAAGCACACTTGTTTTCGCTTCGATGGATATTTGTTTGAGAAAGAAAGCGCTTATCGAACGATGTAGTTTATTTCGCATAAACATTAATGGGGTCTCAGTGAAATGTGAGGAGAAAAATAATCAACAGAGTGAAACTGTTCACAAATACGTCAACACACGCTATATTCTCAGTCAGAACCTAAGAGTAGTCATCCGGAGTTTCCTTTTTCTCTGATCATTCACGTTTTTCCCGCGGCTTATCTCCTCGGTGAGTTTGAGTGTGAGTTTTGTGAATTAAAGAGGAAAGAGAGGAGACTGCTGTCACTGCTTGCAATCTAAAAAACTCAATTTGGCGCATTCTCTTGTGTTGCTAATTAACACCGAGCCTTGTGTGTAAACCCTGGCACTACCACACATGACTGATAGGTCTCCTTCCGCTTCATCTTTGAATTTAAAACTAATCAATGCGACAGACAAGTTCTACATCAGTAAAACGGGTGGCCAGATTATTGGGAGCGTTACTAGACTAGTTTAGTTTGTACTTCGAAAACGATTAATTTAGACTACAAACACTATGTGAAAAAGTGGCTAACAATTATACAACCTGACCCTGACGCAAACTGTTCGTATTTTTTGTTTTTGTATGCGGAAAGCTGGTTAACGATCCCATTCGGAAACTGAAACGGCACACTGACTAATGGGGATCTCGAAATGATGTCTTCACTTGAATGCATTGCATCTTGACCGAGGCAGTAACACTCAACATCCTTACGGTTACTGTTTTTATACAAAACCGCAGTCTTCGCTAGCGCAGTATGTACCTTCTGATCAGTTTGGCCGTTGCAGATATGCTGACCGGTGGATTTTCGGGAATCATGGCTTTCGTTATTACTGGAAATCAATGCAAGCATTGGAAGTACAAGGTGACCGAATTTGGAATCTTGGATAACCTGCTTTTCGGTATGGAAGGGTTATTTCCTCTTGCTTCTTTCTTAAACGTCGCGGCAGTTTCGGTAGAACGCGCTCATGCTACGTATCGTCCATTCAGGCATCGCGTAACTAAACAATGGATGTTTGGATTTGTTATAACACTCACCTGGGTTATAGCTGGGTTGTTGACGACTGCTCTAGTACTAACAAGGAATTTTATTGGACAAGGATCAATTTATTTTTACGTGTGGTCTTCGTTCAGTTCAATCTGCTTGTTCGTTATTGTTGTCTCGTACACTTCTATTTCTATAAAACTGAATTGTGGTCGACGTCCTCAGCACCATGGTGCAGCCAGCAGAGAGAGGCAACTGACCAAGACATTGTTCATAGTGACTTTGTTATCTATGTTAATGTGGCTGCCATTTGTTATTGTTAGTTTTGTTATCTATTCAGCTGACATCCACATCCCTCTTAACATAGTTAATGCTACAGCTGCTTTACATTTTGCCAACTCTCTTGTTAACCCCATTTTGTACACTATCAGAATGCCAGAGTTCAGGAGAGCTCTGATTTTACTCTTTAGACGTCAGCAGAGTCAAGTGGAGGTTGGCGCCATTCATCTTCGTGTTTTGTAATAATAATAGATCACCTGATGCTTTCTTGAAATCACAAAAATATTGCCAGGCGCAGAGGCTTTTCAATTTGAAAACTCCGTTGTTCGAGTTTTAAAACCGGTAGGAATTAGAAATAGGGATTTAAGCACCTTAATTGACGAGGGCAGTGGGTGCAAATGTCATCTGTGTTCAACTTGAGTATTAACTGTTATTAGCTTTTATAGTCTTACTCTGATACATATATTTTTAATATTCATTCCTTTTGTAAACAGCTTTATCTTGATTCATCTTGTACATAGTTTTGATGTATTGTAACTTATCTTAAGTGTCCCCAATTAGCAGCAATGCTAAATCTTTGTAGATACATTAATAATAATGCTTATTATTAAGCAAAATCTTTAGATCAGGGATATATTTCAGGGAGTTGGGGGAAGGGGAGGCGGTGATGTGCAATTGAGTAACACACATACCGCCGCACAGATAATTACGTAAGTACTTCTAATATTTCTTTCACACTGGTGAGAGCAGTTTTACACTGAAAGAAAATTTACCAAACAAAACAGAGGGAAACGCTATTTCCTGGTCCTAGCGACAGGAACATACATTTAACAGTTACTGGATGAAGCTGAGCACGAAAGCGAGAACTGTCAAGGCAGAGTTTTGTGTTGTTATGACGAAGCCGAAAGCCAATTTTGTCATTATACAATTATTGATATACTTGCGCATGTGCAACAGCCTAATTAAAGCAAGTTGCTTTGAAAGCAACACATTTTTAAGCTTCCAACATTTTGCGTTGTCCAGACATTTTCAGCAAGGTTTTAAAAAATCATCCCACTTTGTTTTTGATTTTGACTCAGTAAAAAGTTCGTTAAAATGACTCCGCAAATATCAGTGCATGTATCTCGTGTACATAAAATTACTGTCCAAAATAAAACGACGTCAGACTATATGCATAAAGTCTTAATTGTCTACCGAGATAACGTAACGAAAACAGACAATTGAACAGTGCTGCAACGGTAGGAATTGGCGTCTCGGCTAGCAGAGACCTCTTTTCCTTGCATTCAGCGTGCAAGAGAAAAGAGACCTCTGCCATGTTTCGACTCATGGCAGAGGTCTCTATTCTCCCGCACGCTGAATACAAGTTAAGGAAAAGAGGCCTCTGCTAGCAGGGAAATGAAAGTTGAGATAGTTACGCCAATATGCTGTACCTTCACGAATCAAAAACCACGGCTTATGGTCTTTATTCTGATAGATATCGGCCTATAAACTCTCGAATCCCGTTTCTGATGATAATGGGTGCTCTTCGGCATTTAATGAATTCAAACGGGGTGTTAGGTTTTCATCACCATAAGCAAGTTATGTGTAGTCGAAAATCATTTTGAATTCTGACAGGATTTCAAGGCAGCAGATTCAATGGATTTACAGTTCAACCCGCTAAGAGAATATTAAAAAAAATGTCTAAAAATTGATATGCAATCTTGTGAAAGCTATGAAGGATGCACGTGATAATCTCTAAAATCGCAGCCTGTATCACTGAGTTATCTGTTACATAAAAATCGAGTGAAAACCGCCATCATTGCATAGCTGGTAGCAAGATTTCGCTATTGAGTGTTTGGCTTATGCTTTGAGTGTCCAGACTTTTGAACTGTAGAGCCACTTATAAACCGAACAGGAACAAAAGGGACCTTTTGAGCGAAGCAAATTTGTCTTTCAGTTCCGTTTCACATTGAAGTCCATTGTGATGACTGAAGACAGTGAAAAATGTAACCTTTGGTTTGGTTTTGAACTTCAGAGTTCATGTGTTATTGAAAAAAAAAAAAAAACACAGTAATGGAAATAACTTTCGAAAGTGTAGAAGTCTTTTACTTGCCTTGCATGGAAAGGTAAGTCATCGGCTGTAGCTTTGAGTAATCACAAAGAACTGCGTATATATACGCAGTTGCTATTCTTTGATTTAGCAATTTTCGCACTTTTCTTTTCCTCTTTATAGGAAAGAGCTCCATGGGAAGCTTCTGAAGGTTTTACAATATATTTTGTTTTCATTTCATTTACTCTAAATTTTGTTTAGAGTCAGTACACTTTGTTACAAAAACTTCCATAAAAAAACTCAATTAAAGGATTGAACTCAGTAACACACACAAAATAACAACGCGCAACAGTTTGGATCCTGAAGCAGTTATTCCATCTTACCAATCATTGTGGACATCCTAACAAGAGAAGCACTGAACGCCTGTTTTGATGTGTTGAGTTTAAAGCAACCCTTGACAAGAACCGAAACGACATGCGGGCCTTGACTTCATGAATACTGCAACGGAGTACTCAGAGAAGCTGTATAGAAACCTCATCAGAGTATTTCGGCGACTAAAACATGCATTAATATAAACAAAAAAGCTGTAAAAGCAGGTAGTCAAGTGAAAAAAAAAAACATCACCATGAAGCAACTTTAACGGAATTTCTTAACTCACTACCGGATATCACGTGACATGAAGTGAGTAATTATCCTGTTTATATTAATGAGGAAACAAAATGAATGGCAGGTGGAACCGATCATCCTTTCAACAAACAGCTAGTACAGCATGTAGGAAATAAAGGATTGATGCAACGTTTATCTCACATACAATTCAGTTAAATTAATTGAGCCAGATCTTCTTTTTACTTTTTTTTTATAATATGAAAAACTGACACAGAAAGTCTTTTAATTGAAAGAGATCGTTTTAAACGCCTGAAACAGCTGCAAATATATGATAATTCGAACCGTGCTAATAACTGGATGTTTGTGAGACGTACTTCGGAGACGTATTACCGACTCTTGTCACTCAAAGCGCCACTATATTTGCCTTTAAATATTTTGTTTCAGTTAGGTTTGCAGGCTGCTTGTCTGTTATCTGTCCAAAATTAGAACGCTGGAAAACATCCACTGCTGTAGCTTTGCAAATTTCACCAGGTAAGTGGCTTTAGATGAAGGAAATGTGAAAACGAACAAGAACCATTGAGTTGTTTATCTTGTTGCGTTGTTGAAATAGATTCGGCATCATGATCTACCCGTCATGAAAAAAACCGAACAGCGAAAATTAAACCGCAAAGATATGCCATCACCAAGATAACTTCCTTACGTTTCTCACACCAACAACTGAAAGCTTGTGGAATCAAAACCGTCTTTTTTGCATTACAAAGAATTTTTTGTTCGATGTATTAACTTTAAGTACTGTCTATATATATAGAGAGAGGAAGCAACATTAGAGAGAAACTGGGTTTGAAGTTCTCTTCCGGCTCTTGTATACATTACCAATGTTGACAGTTGCTTTCGTAAATTCGTTGTTCAAAAAATTGCTTTGAAGCGATAAAACGCAAACGACAAATATTTTTTCATTACCAAAAACAAAATTAGTTTATGCTTTACATACGAAAAAGTAAAAACCGTCAAAAACCACAGGTATCCCAAGCTCACTTGTGTGTTGCATAACAAATATTATTGGGGTTTCTATGGGGAATTAAGCAATCGTTATGTAGGGTATTAAAATAGAAATAAAAATGCATCAGTATTTCTTACCTTGCCTCCTTGTCTTATTAATGGTATGTTCTTAGCATTTCTGGCCGTTTCTTACCTTGCCTCCTTGTCTTATTGATGGCATGTTCTTAGCATTTCTGGCCGTTTCTTACCCTGCCTCCTTGTCTTATTGATGGGATGTTCTTAGCATTTCTGGCCGTTTCAGCGCGATTGTAGCGAGCTTTAGTTTTACCGTTGCTCTCTGTATATATAATTCAAGACTGGAATTATATATACAAACTCGCCAGAAACGCCGCGCTGGTTTTCATTAGCGCATAAGCACAAGCATATTCATAAGTATAAGCATAAGCACAAGTGAAAACAGCAGCGACATAAACATAACCATAAGCAGAAACATAAGAAGAAACGATCCATTTATTTGCCTTATGCTGTTTTCACTAGTAAGGCACTTGACATAAGCATAAGCACAAGCACAAGAAAAACAGAACCTTCTTGTACTGTCTTGCGGGTATCGCTCACTAGAGTCAAAATTACTTCATTTTAAAAATACAGCATAAATAAATAAATAAAAATAAATAACTAAATAAATAAATGAATGAGTATGCCACTTCTAGATTGGAGAAAGTTTTTTTCGAGCACAAAAAATTTGCATAACGCGATGAGATAATTAAATAATTTTCATATCTTCATTCGCCATAACTGACATTCTTATGTCGACACTAATGTGGTCGGGTATACCAGTGAACTGTTCTAACAAAAGACTTAACTTCCGTCCATTACATTTTCATAAAAATTATAGCATTGAAAATCGAAGTTAACGTGTCACGTAACTTTAAATCGCTGTAGCATTTGAGTAGGGTATTTCTGGTGTGTAAAATTTGCTTCCTTGGAATAAAAGAAGCGGGCTTCGCATAGGCGCGCATTGAATTTTAACCAACCTGCAATCTCCTGAATGTATATACAATATTCCTGTGGCTCACAGTTGACTTGCATTGTTTTCAACTAACCCTGTACTTTCCTGGGAAGTGCACGTGTGATCACAAATAAGTTACCTTCGCTTAACTGACCATCCCTTTACTCTCCTGTTAGTGTATCCCTATGACTCACAGTCAAAGCAAATTTAATGTTTCATGTTTTAAATAATACAAACTAGAGTTTTAAACGTTTTTGTTAAGTTTGGAGGGTCACGTTGAATTGTACCTACTCGGTTCAGTTTATTTGTTTACACTATATTCTCAGGTTCATGGACTGAGCGTAGTCATACGTACTTAACTTTAATTTCTTGAGTCTTAGCTCCGCGGTGAATCCAGTGTGAATTACGGAGGAAAGAGAAAAGACTGCTGGCAATCTAGTAAAAACAATTTGGCGCATTTTCTCGTGTTGCTATTAAACACCACGCCTTGTGTGTAAATCCTGACATTACCAGATATGACTGATAGGTTTCCTTTGCATCATCTTTGAATTTAAAACTAATCAATGATAGGCAAGTTCTACATCAGTAAAATGGCTGGCTAGATCAGAGAGTGCTATTTGACTCGGGATTCTTTTATTTATTTATGTTTTTTAGTTTCTACTTCTAAAACAATTCTAAATTCAGTTCTAAACATTATGTTTAAAACAGGCTAACAAATATACAACCTGACCCCGATGCAATAGTTTCGTGCTTCTTTATGCCTGTTGTTGTTATTTTTGTTCACAGAAAGATGGTTAATCATTCTATTTGGAAAAACGTAACAGTGACTGATGAAGATCTTGAGGTGCTTTCTTCATCTGAATGCATTGCATGGCTCGTGACACCCATGACCGAGGCAGTTGCTATAGTAACACTCAATTTCCTTACAGTTACTGTTTTTATTCAAAACCGCAGTCTTCGCAAGCGCAGTATGTACCTTCTGATCAGTCTGGCTGTTGCAGATATGTTGACCGGAGGATTTCCGGGAATCATGGCTTTCGTTCTTTATGGAGTTTACTGCAAGTATTGGAAGTACAAGGTGACCGTTTTTGGAATCTTGGATAACGTGCTTTTTGGCATGCAACTGTTATTTCCTCTTGCTTCTCTATTAAACGTCGCAGCAGTTTCGGTAGAACGCGCACATGCTACGTATCGTCCATTCAGGCATCGCGTAACTAAACAATGGATGTTTGGATTTGTTATAGCACTCATCTGGGTTATAGCTGGGTTGTTGACGACTGCTCTGGTACTAACAAGGAATTTTATTGGACAAGGATCGATTTATTTTTACGTGTGGTCTTCGTTCGGTTCAATCTGCTTGTTCGTTATTGTTGTCGTCGTACACTTCTATTTCTATAAAACTGAATTGTGGTCGACGTCCTCAGCACCATGGTGCAGCCAGCAGAGAGAGGCAACTGACCAAGACATTGTTCATAGTGACTTTGTTATCTATGTTAATGTGGCTGCCATTTGTTATTTTTAGTTTTGTTCACTTTTCAGGTGACATCCACATCCCTCTCAACCTAAATAATGCTACAATTGTTTTATATTTTGCCAACTCTCTTGTTAACCCCATTTTGTACACTATCAGGATGCCAGAGTTCAGGAGAGCTCTGTTTTTACTCTTTAGACGTCGGCAGAGACAAGTGGAGGTTGGCCCCATTCATCTTCGTGTTTTGTAATCTTAATAGGTCACCTGATGGTTTCTTGAAATCACAAAAATATTGTCATGCGCAGAGGCATTACAATTTGAAAACTGCGTTGTTCGAGTTTTAAAACCGGTAGGAATTTTCAAGATCTGCGACCCAAAAGACATGCGAACTCTTTTAAGGCTCGGCTCCTTTGTTCATGATTTCACGATTTTTGACTTAAATTACGGTTGTATATTTTTAAGCTCGACTATGTAAATCCATTGAATAAAGGGGATTAGTTTCTAAAGAAACTGTGGTGGTGCGTCGGTGGGGAGTGAAACACGAAAATTTGGTTTATCAACGGAGTTGATAATGTAAATTGACCACCGTACAGGGATTCGATTAGCTGACATTTCGAGCGTTAGCCCTTCGTCGGAGCGAATCGAAGAATTGTGGGTTGTGTATGGTTTATATACAGAAAATGGAGCTACGCTATTGGTGGTAACATGGTAACGTGAAAAACAGGAATAAATTAATAGAATGAAAAGCGCTCGTTGATACCGTGGGGATTAAGAGTGCCAATTTGAAACATCAGTTTTTGCTCGAGATTTTTACGGCTTTCCGTGGTACCTTGATGTAGGGAAAGGCCGGAGATCGACATGTGTTGTTTACAATGGTTAGGGAGATTAAAATGCCGAGCGACAGGTTTGGATGCGTCTTTTCATCTTTCTCAAGATGTTCATCAAGATGTTCTCGGAATCGGTCACCTAGTCGTCTTCCTGTTTCGCCGATGTATAACTTTTTGCATAATGTGCAGGTTATGCAATAGATAACATTTGCGGAGGTACACGTGAAACGATCAGTGATCTTAACAGATCGCTTAGGGCCCGATATTGTGTCAGAGGAAATGTGCCATTTTTTCGAGAAACGTGGCTATCCTGATTCTGTGGTTCAATCGGGCCATCACCGCGCTCAGCAGATTGATCAACAGTCAGCACTACAGACGTCACAAAAGGAAAAGAATGAGAGAATTCCATTCACCCTCACATTTCACCCGCATAATAACGCAGTTAAAGCCATTATTCTTAATAACTTTAAGATACTGCAAAATGATCCAGAAACTGCTAGAATCTTTTCGGAACCACCGCTGATTTCATTCAAACGCGACAAAATGTAGGTAACTTTCTAGTTGAAAGCGCATTCAAAACAACTGAACAACCTGGCACTTTTAAATGCGCCCGCTCGTGATGCAAAACTTGTCCTTTCATTCAAAATACTGACAAAATACTTACGCTCGAAATGTCAGCTAATCGAATCCCTGTACGGTAGTCAATTTACATTATCAACTCCGTTGATTAAACCAAATTTTTATGTAAATCCATTGTATAGCTATTTTAAGATGGGTAAATAAAGCTTATTATTAAGCAAAATCTTTAGATCAGGGATATATTTCAGGAGTTGGGTGAAGGGGAAGCCGTGATGTGAAATTGAGTAACACACATACCGCCGCACAGATAATTACGTAAGTACTTCTAATATTTCTTTCACACTGGTGAGAGCAGTTTTACACTGAAAGAAAATTTCCCTAACAAAACAGAGGGAAACGCTATTTCCTGGTCCTAGCCACAGGAGCATGCATTTAACAGTTACTGGATGAAGTTGAGCACAAAAGCGACAACCGTCAAGGAAGCTAGAGTTTTGCGTTGTTATGACGAAGCCGAAGGCCAATTGTGTCATTATACAATTATTGATATACTTGCGCATGTGCAACAGCCTAATTAAAGCAAGTTGCTTTGAAAGCAACACATTTTTAAGCTTCCAACCTTTTGCGTTGTCCAGACATTTTCAGCAAGGTTTTACAAAATCCCACTCCTGGCCAAAACATTTGTTTTTGATTTTGACTGATAATAATAATAATAATAATAATAATAATAATAATAATAATAATAATAATAATGAATAATAATAATAATAATAATAATGATAATTAAGCTCAGTAAAAAGTTCGTTAAAATGACTCGGCAAATATCAGTGCATGTATCTCGTGTACATAAAACTACTGTCCAAAATAAAACGACGTCAGTCTATAGGCACAAAGTCTTCATTGTCTACCGAGATAACGTAACGAAAACAGACAATTGAACAGTGCTGCAATGGTAGGAATTGGCGTCCCGGCTAGCAGAGGCCTCTTTTCCTTGCATTCAGCGTGCGGGAGAAAAGAGACCTCTGCCATGGGTCGAAACGGTCTGTGTTGAGCATGCGCCGCAGTTTCTTAGCAACCTAACCATCACGTGATGCTTTTAGCACATGATCTGTCAGCAAACAATACAAGGGGGAGCAGGGTTGGCGTAGTGGTGAGAGCGCTCGCCTTCCACCAATGTGGCCCGGGTTCGATTCCCGGACTCGGCGTCATAAGTGGGCTGAGTTTGTTGGTTCTCTACTCTGCTCCGAGAGGTTTTTCTCCGGGTACTCCGGTTTTCCCCTCTCCCCAAAAACCAACATTTGATTTGATTTGATTTGATTTGAGTTGATTTAATTTGACTTTATTTGTTTCTGTATTTGCTAGGCCCCACTAGCCTTTGTGCTATACAGGATACTTCACAAATTAATGTGATCAAGTAAGCTGAAGCCACTCAAAAGGCACTAAGGCCACAAGGTAGCGGGCATTACCCCTTAAATCCACCAAAGCAAAGATTGAGCCCAAGCATTAGCAGTCATGGACAGCTGTTTCGGCCTTGTTAGGCCTCATCAGCATGGCATAGCCAATGCTCAGGCTCAAGTACCCACATATCAATAAAACAAGCAATGAAAATGTAAAGCTTGTGGGATGTGGCTGGAGTGACAAGGATACTTCAGAAATTAATGTGATCAAGTAAGCTGAAGCCACTCAAAAGGCACTAAGGCCTTAATTTGTGAAGTATCCTTGTCACTCCAGCCACATCCCACAAGCTTTACATTTTTTTTGTGCTATAAATACTACCGAGGGTAAATAAAGGTTATTATTATAAGGAGCGTGCGTTTTAAAACCTCCGTCCACGACCGCGGACGGTGGCTTAAAGACTATTTCGACCCATGGCAGAGGTCTCTTTTCTCCCGCACGCTGAATACAAGTTAAGGAAAAGAGGCCTTTGTTGTACCTTTACGAATCAAAAACCACGGCTTGTGGTCTTTATTCTGATAGATATCGGCCTATAAACTCTCGAATCCCGTTTCTGAAGATAATGGGTGCTCTTCGGCATTTAATGAATTCAAACGGGGTGATAGGGACGTTTTCATCTCCATAAGCAAGTTATGTGTAGTGGAAAATCATTTTGAATTCTGACAGGATTTCAAGGCAGCAGATTCAATGGATTTACAGTTCACCCGCTAAGAGAAGATTTTAAAATCAAAGTACAACTGTGAAGAAGTCGTGGATATGTGACCTTATTTGCGATAAGGGGATTAAGCCAAGGTGACTCGAGAAAACGGCATTTTAACTAGTTTAAACGGGTGAGAACTCTTTCTCGAAAGTGTTTAAACAACTTTTTAATGCGTTCCGAAACGTCCAGCTCTTTTTGCTTAACACAATTTAAAGGAGCACTGTCACCGGGATTTTTGCTGTTTTTGGTTCAATTCTGCCAAAATTACTGCCTTTTATCTGTTATGGTGCAAAAAATGCTTCTACAGAATCAACAAGATGAATTCCAATGAAGTTTTAGCAAGAAGAGCTAACCATAATAATTTTTTTAGTTATTTTTCAATGCATAGCTTGAAATTGCCAGTTTTTTCAAATTTCAATCCATTTCCATCCTCGTCATCTTACACGGAATACAGATGTTTATGGTGTCAATGCAGTACTACAGTCTTTGGCAACAAAACTAGACCATTATTTTAAGGTTTCCACTGATGCATTGGCAGTCTTAAGCTTTTTAAAGTGATGGTACAATAGCGTGACACTGCCCTTTAACTTCGGGGTTCATATTTACATATTCGCGTTTGAATAAATTATCGAGGCACGGAGATATCGTGGGAGTTAAAAAAATGTGCTCCTTTTGAAAGGTTTCTGTCTTGTCCGTATGGTCGGATAAATATCAGGCGAAAGGACGATTTCGCCAAAACGAAGCCAGCCAAACATTGCAATATTTCGAGAAAATTGTTACTCAAAGCTGTCGAACGAACGTGAACGCAACCGAAATTTGACATATGCAAATTATGCTTTTTACTGCCGTTCGGAAATGCAACATTTACTTTACTTTTTTCATTCCGTTCATCGGTTCGACTGTTGCTCCTCAGACATTACTTTGGAAAGCCGATAGAGGTGTTCCGGCAATACTTCGGAAAATCTATATCTATTGGTATGCCGTTGACATATCGAGTTGTTTACATCTGAGTGAGTGACAAATTTGCATAATCTGCCCCCTAACAATACTCGTTCCTACGCTTCGCGTATCCACGACTAAAAATGTCTAAAAATTTATTTTCAATCTTGTGTAATCTCTAAAATCACAGCCGGTATGACTGAGTTTATCTGTTACACAAAAATCAGTGAAAACCGCCATCATTGCATAGCTGGTAGCAAGATTTCGCTATTGAGTGTTTGGCTTATGCTTTGAGTGTCCAGACTTTTGAACTGTAGAGCCACCGCACAGGAATAAAACCACCCTCGCTCCAGATGAGACGATAGAAGGTACATAACCTACAACGAGAACAGATCATTTTACTGAGTCCGTCAGTAACACGTGAGCTTTGAACTCTACAATACAAATTAAAATTACTTTTTCTACTCCGACTTTAGAGGAAGGAGGTCCATGAAAACCTCCCGAAGGTTTCAGGGACAAAATTATATTTTCTTTTCTCTTCATTTTGCTTGGAGCCAGAACACTTTGTTACCAAAACTTCCACAAAAACAGCCAATTAAACGAATGAACTCATGTAACACACACAGAACGATTACCAACATGCAACAGTTTGATCCTGAAGCAGTTATTTCCATCTTACCAATGGACATCCTAACAAGAGAAGCACTGAACGCCTGTTTCATTGTCTTGAGTTTCAAGCGACCCTTGTCGAGAAGAAAATTCTCTTGCTCTGTAATAACATTAGACCACGCTGCACATGCTTCCCTAAAATTGCAAAAAAAATATTTTGACATACGCAGAGACACTAAACAAACAGTGCTAGTAGGAGTTGGTAGCCTCCTTCGCAGAGGTATTTGGGCTCGTCACGCGTTCCTTCCCCACGTACGTCTGTTGAACTGAACTACCACTTCCGTTCGCGGCGGTTAGCCAATCATAGTTCGTTTTCCAATTTATGGAAAGTAGGACTTCGACCCAGGGATTATTTTCACAGACGATGCACGTGAATCTGGTGTCGATTTCCATTCTTACGCAGCTCGTTATTGGTTTCTTCAAAACAAAGGCTAACCGCCGGCGAACGGAAGTGGCAGTTCAGTTCAGCAGACTTTCGTGGGGAAGGAACGCGTGACGAGCCCAAAGACGTCTTCGAAGGAGGCTAAGGAATTGGCAGCGTGCTTGAAACCAGTAAAAGTTGAAATAGTTACACCGACACCAATTTTCCGTACCTTCCCGCGCCCCAAACCACGACGTATGGTCTTTGTTCTTATAGATATCTGGCTACAAACTCTGGAATCCAGTTTCTTATGATATTGGGTCCTCGATCTTCGGCATTTCATGAATTCAAACGGGGTGTTCGTTTTGCAATGGCATGAGCCAATTATATGTAGTGCGGATGAATTATTTTTCTGATTTAATCTAATTTTATTGCATTGCAATATTTCACCAGTTTGATACCAGCCTGTCAAGCTACACTCAAATTTAACAAACCAGCCATCGAAAAGTACTTCCGACCTGCATGCTGACTAAGAGCGCGCGCTAGTTTGCATAAACAAGATAGCTCAAAAAAGCATTGAAGAACCTGTTTCCAAGGTTTTCAGGGGATAAGAAACAGTCGGAATCAGTTCCGTCCAGTTTTATACATTGTCGATTCATAGGGTATTTTCTCAAGAAGGACAGCCCCGTCATCTCTTAGTCAATTGGAAGTAACCGTCTTGCTTGGGGCACGAGGATGATTACGAAAGATGCAATCAAATTCGTTACAAATCTTACAGATTTCCAAAATGCGCAATAAAAGCAACAACAGTAAAGAATATTCTAATTTGTCTGATATAGCAGTAAGGGAGTAGGGACGCCGCCTTCCCTCCAAAAAAGGCGCGAGGTTGGGCGTGCTAGGATCACAGAAATGGCCGGTTTCCCACGAGTACCTGGAAAGTGTCTAAATATTGATTTGCAATCCTGTCAAAGCTATGAAGAATGCAGAACTTCTCCAGAATCGCCTAATCTCCAAAATCACAGGTATCGCTGAGTAAATCTGTTGAACAAAACTCAGTGAAAACCGCCTTCACTGCATAGCTGGTCCCAGGATTTCCCTATTGAGTTTTTGGCATATGCTTTGAGTGTTCAGACAATTGAACTGTGGAGCCACTTATGAATCGCAAAGGATCAAAACCGCTCTCTCCAGACGACACGATACAAGGTAGTATATATCACCTGCAACGAAAACAGATCGTTTTAACGCGTCTGTCAAGAGCGCGTGAACTCTGAACTCCACAATTCAAATGACAATTGCAAACCCAGGCAGAATCAAGGTGATCGAAAACCGCCACTCACAACGCTAAAAAGTGACCTTTTGAGCGAAGAAAACTTTTCTTTCAGTTCAGTTTCACATTGAAGTCCATTGTGATGACTGAAAACAGTGAAAAATGTAACCTTTGGTTTGGTTTTGAACTTCAGAGTTCATGTGTTATTGAAAAAAAACACAGTAATGGAAATAACTTTCGAAAGTGTAGAAGTCCTTTACTTGGCTTGAATGGAAAGGTAAGTCATACTGTAGCTTTGAGTAATCACAAAGAAGTGCGTATATATACGCAGTTGCCATTCTATAATTTAGCACTTTTCGCACTTTTCTTTTCCTCTTTATAGGAAAGAGCTCCATGGGAAGCTTCTGAAGGTTTTACAATATATTTTGTTTTCATTTCATTTACTCTAAATTTTGTTTAGAGTCAGTACACTTTGTTACAAAAACGTCCATAAAAAAACTCAATTAAAGGATTGAACTCAGTAACACACACAAAATAACAACGCGCGACAGTTTTGATCCTGAAGCAGTTATTTCCATCTTAGCAATGAACATCCTAACAAGAGAAGCACTGAACGCCTGTTTTGATGTGATGAGTTTCAAGCGACCCTTGACAAGAACAAAACGACATACGGGCCTTGACTTCATGAATACTGCAACGGAGTACTCAGAGAAGCTGTATAGAAACCTCATCAGAGTATTTCGGCGACTAAAACATGCATTAATTCATTAAGGAAAATATAAACAAAAAAGCTGTAAAAGCAGGCATTCAAGTGAAAAAAAAAAACCACATCACCATGAAGTAACTTTAACCCTTAGCATCCTAAGGGGGTCACTATTTTTTCTGTCAATTTCCGATGCTATAACTAAAAATAGTTTTTTTCACATTCAGAATTTGAGTAATCACATATAAAGTATACATTTCCAGAAAGGTCACAAAATAAGGTTTCAGAATTAAAAAAAATGATTGGCATATGACGTCATAGGCGATGACGTCACATGACCAAACATGGTAAAAAGGTTAAAGAAAGGAACATATTGAAAAATTGGAGTTGCTGAAGGACCTATTTTGTATTTTTGTACTTTCCTCATTCATAACTTAAGCAAGTAACTGTAAGCCTATGTTCTGAGGTAAACTTTAAGGTTATACTGGCATAAAAAATGCATAACATTGCCTTAAGTGGCTTTAAAAATAACATTTGGAAGACCAAAGTCTACAAAAGTTGAAATTGAAAATGAAGTCACTTATTGTTCAAATAAGAACAAAACCTGGTTTATGAACATTGCTCTGTTTATAAAATTGATTAATCATGATCATGATTTAAATCAATGTTCTGTAGAGTGGTGTAATTGTCTTGGCCTCCCTCTAGCCCTTGGTCTTCCACGACCTTCACTTAGTCTCTTTGGACCATTTCGACTTTCATTATTGAAAAGGTAGTCATTCATTGTGTGGTACCGGTAGAAACATGGGTGAGGACACATACTGACACCACAAACTGCACAGCTGTAGTTTGTGTCAACTCTCTGGGTGTGAACTTTGCAGGCCAGCCGCCTGTCGTCAGCAATTGGGTGGTGGAAA
The DNA here is from genome assembly GCA_016490735.1 of Pachyseris speciosa. Taxonomy (NCBI): domain Eukaryota; kingdom Metazoa; phylum Cnidaria; class Anthozoa; order Scleractinia; family Pachyseridae; genus Pachyseris; species Pachyseris speciosa. The sequence goes on along the minus strand of JAEMWC010000058.1, from coordinate 345,971 downwards.
TATTCTCTATTAACCCTCATCCTACCAACATATTTTTGTTATGGGGTCCAGTTGGACCCCATAACAAAATATGCCAGAAAACAACCTCAATATCATTTTTATGATATTTCCCTTTTCTCAAACGTGTTTTATTATTCAGTTAACAAACAACCTAGCACATTGATGGACCAAAATCATTTTTTTATTTACCTTTTACCACACAACATGCACTCCATTTTTTTCTTTCAATCACTAATGCTCAATTACGATATTCAAAAATTATTAGAAAAATAATGTTAATAATACTTCCATTTACTAATTCAAACGTTAAAATTGTACCTTGAAATTAAAGGGAACGTTTTACGAGCCAATTAGACGAACATGCTTAGAGAACTCAACAGATTTGTGCAAATCGTACCAGCTGGGGTCCAGTCAGACCCCATCCCTTGTTTCGGTTATTGACTATTTGAAAAACAACTGTGGTATACAATGCACAGCACAGGGCCGCATAGATGTTATAAGAACCAATTCATAAACTTTTTTCCACATAAACAGCGAATTACTGTTGGAAAATTCATAATATAATTAAAATTGTTTGATATTCAAGATGACAATGAACAATGAAAAATAGTATAAACGTTACATATTATATAAGGAAAATGTTCCGTTTTCATTCTGATGGGATGTAACTAAACAGTGCCTGTAACATCATGAGACGTCTTAGATCTAGAAGAAATCATCGCAAAGCACTTATTGAACACTGTCAGCTTGTGCTTGCACCTATCGCATGTCAATCGAACCTTCTTATCGAATCCACGAGGGCTGAGGTGACATCTCTTTCTCTTTGCCGCACTTGTGTGACCTTGAACTTGCTGGACATGCAGAGGAAGATCAACTCCAACCATCTTCATGGCATTCCTGATTTGTGCCTGCAATGTAGGTGTAAGTGCTCTGCGTCTGATGTGTGGCAAGACGAGCTGATTTGCTAGCTCTGAAAGAAAGAGGCGTCTCCTGCGTTTACCTTCAGAAATTTTCCGTTGAGGAAAGTTGCCTAACCAGACAATAAATGCTGCTACAGCCCCAACATCAGCGATATTTGCGAATAGTACTACAGGCCAAAGGTTGACTTTCCTTCTACTTGTGTACATCGTTGCCAGGTGATCCAGATTATCTACTCCACTTTTGGCTGAGTTATAGTAGAGGATAATTTCTGGTTTCTCGGTGTCACTATCAGCTTGGCCATCATGATGCATTGTTGATAGCACCAAGACAGCCTGCTTCCCCTTTGGTATACATATGTAACCAAAGTGAGCTGATCACTGAAACCAAACATGGAACTCTGAACCTGTCTGGTACTGTTAGCCTGGGATGTGTGGCTTGTTGAAACGGATTGTGCCCACAAAGGTCAAGCCATCCTTTAGAAGATCTTCTGCAAGAGGGATGGAGGTGAAAAAATTGTCGGCTGTGACATTCCTTTCACTTCTAGCCAATGATTCCACAAGATCTTTGACAACACGAGCTCCATGTCCAAATTCTCTCTGCTGGTCAGGTTGCCTTCCCAGGTGAACAACACCTTTCAACGGATAAGAGGTCTGTGAATCACAGCAGCACCGAATTTTAATTCCATACTTAGCTGGCTTAGATGGAATGTACTGGCGAAAACCACATCTGCCTCTAAACGCCACCAGCTGCTCATCTACACAAAGATCTGGACCAGGAATGTAGAACTTTGGAAGTTGTGCTTGGAACAGATTCCAAAAGTCCCTAAATGGTGCGAGTTTGTCATCAGCTTGTCTTTCTTGCCTAGTTGCACGATTATCAAACCTTAAAACCTTGAGAATACTTGTAAATCTATTCCTGGACATGGTTGCAGTGAAGATTGGTCTCCCTTCATTCTCTGACCATAACGAGGACACAGATTCGTGATTTGATTTGTGCAATCCGACATAAAGACACAGTCCAAGAAAGGCCTTAATCTCAGTCCGGTCAACTGCCTGCCAATCTCTTCTATTCTCAGGGTTATCTTCATTCCATTGCCTGACCATGCGTCTAGTCTGACGATTAGTTTCTAGAGCAATGAGATCAACCATAGTTGGGGTGATGAAAAATCCAAAGGCTTCCTCGACTGAGTTGCATTTAGCAGCAAGTGTTATTCCTGGTGGTTTCCTTATGATTTCTTGCATGCGACGTCGACCTCCATTTGGTGGGGTGGTCTGCCAAATGGTTCCATTCTTGGCAATAAGCACATCCTGAGTAATATCTTCCTCTCCCCTAGCAACCCCAACTGGCTGCCCTCGTCCTCTAGCTTGGCCACGATTTCGACCCCTACCACGACCTCGTCTTGGCTAATTTGGAGGTTCAGAAGGAGTGAAAGTCTGGTCTGTTGCATTCGTTTCATATGGTAGTGTAGGAGCTGACTCAGTATCACTGTGGTCTGAAGGCTCTGACAAATGGTCACTTTCTGTATCGGAGCTGTCGGAAACTTCTAGTTCAGATTCATCTGACTGCCCTTCTAGAACTGCCTGGAGAGTTTCCTCTGTATTGTAATACGCAATTTTACCTTTTGCCGCCATTACTTAAGGGAAACCAAAGGAGTCTGAGTTGAACAAAGCAATCCTAAATCGAACAGGCTATTTACTTGTTAGCACGTTATGTATATTACATTGAACTGTCCAGTACTTTATTTGGTAACCTTGAACTTTCCTCTAGCATTGCTGGGGTCAATTTGGACCCCAATAGGAAAATGAGCACCAATTTTACATATTCCTTTGGATTTTCAAAGCAACATTTGCAGTTGAAGAAACTGACAAAACGAGACAAATTCATGAAGTCTGGAAAAATTGCCCAGACACATGAGCTTTGGTGAATGTTCATTATCACAGGGGGTCTTATTGGACCCCACCTGGTAGGATGAGGGTTAAAGCGGAACTGAGGGATCGGGGCAGCTGGCTCTGGATTCCCTTCTGTTAACCGGAATGTTTTACCATTTACAACTTCTTTAACAACATTCCTCCTGAACTCGAGCATAGTAGGAGCATCATTTCCAAATGACTTAGCCATGATAATTTGAGCATTTGCATGCTTAGTTCCAAGAGATAAAAAAAAATTTTGAAATACCAGACACTGCCTTTCATGAGACGTGAATATGTTGTTACTCTCTGGTCAGAGAGATCAACATCCCCCATATTCTGATTATAAGAATAAATCACTGAGGGCTGGTTGCCAACTTTCTTCTGCCATTTAATTTTATTGTCCACTTTGACTGACCGCTCCACCTCAGAATTGACAGTTGGGTCTACTGGGGTAGTTGCCAACATGTAAACCATTTTACTGTCTTTCCACTCCACACAAGTAACTGTACCTTTTTGTTGATACAAACTGTCTCCTCTCTCCAAAGCCTTGACCTCTGCATTTTTTGCATCTGTTATGTCTGGGCAACCCTTTTCTGTTGGAGTGTACTGTCCCACATGCAAGAGTCCCTCGTCTCTCTAAATCCTCAAATAATGGCACTGAACTGTAATAATTGTCCATATACAGTACATAGCCCTTGTCTAGAAATGACTCCATGAGGGTCATAACTGCCCATCTTTCAAGGTCTGTTTGAACAACACCATTTTCCTTGCCAGTATACACGTTGGATACCAGGCCATAACCAGAACTTGACTCTGCAAGAGTAAAGCACTTTATCCCAAAGCGACCAGGTTTAATGGGGATGAACTAATGAAAGTGCACCCTGCCCTTGAACTTTATCAGGGTCTCATCCACCGCTAAATTTCTCTCAGGACTGTACACATATGTAAACCAGGCAACAAAAGATCTAATAATTTCCTGATCTTGAAACGTTTGTCATATCCAGGAGAATCTTTATCTTTCACCTCGTTCCGGTTGTCAGTAAAATGAAGGTATCTCAAAATCTGAAAAGATCTATCTCTTGCCATAACAGCTGGTAAAAATGGAGTTTTCACAATGGAATCTGTACTCCAGTAGAGTCGCAGTGATGGCTTTTTCAAAATTCCTATGTCCAGGGTCAGTGCAATCCATGCTTTGAACTCACTCACTATGAGCGGGTACCACACTGAGCGCTCTCCAGGCTCTCGCTTCTGCTCTGGATATAAATTCGTTTGCTCGACTATGAGGTTCCACACACCATCCGTAAAAAAGGGCTGAAAAAAATCCACGGACTTCATATCTCCTCTGACATCAATTCCTGGACCAGTAGGTTGATCGGAATGCCGGTGGATTCGCCCCGTAGTGAGTTAGCCCCGTTAAAGTTCGCCCCACATTAACCGAGTTCGCCCCACACTTAACCAAGTTCGCCTCCAAAGTATATTGATTTCGCCCCACGACCGAGCAAGCTGGTTATTGATCTTGTTAACCGCGGACTTAAAACGTTTTAAGTAATCCATAAAATGATTTAGTAAGCTCACATAATAAAGGAAGCTCTCAACGTAAAGACCTTATCTTTAAAGAACTTACTTTTTTACGTTTGACCGCGGTGAATTGATGTTGTCGTAATCGATCGCGAGCAAATCGGCAATCGACTTTGTACTCTCCCCAGGTTTCGCTCGCTTGAGAAACTAAAATGGCGGACCATTGAACTCGAAAAATCGAAAAGACTGTGAAAAGCCTAGCGATAGTATATAAAGGGATGGGTATATCGGGTATTTGATAAATATTGTTGGTTATAGCTTTTATTAGATTTGATGGCTCCTAAAGGAGCCGTTTTGGTGTAGTACCTACAGAGTGCAATATCGAGCGCCAGGCTCGACCTGCAGGATTTTTACTCTTGTGGGCCGTAAAGATAGGCACATGCCCTCAGGAGCTGGTTTGCTGTCTTCTCCTCTTTTAAGTACGCGTCCCAAAGGTTGAAGATCTTGGACTGGAGGTCTCTGTATGCTCTTCTCTGGTGCCGCCGCAACTTCTTCTCTGACACGAGCCTGATCTGCAGGGATGCAAGCCTCGCTTCGTCATGAAGCAGCTGAACCATCAGGTAAAATGGCAAGTCGGACTTCCCTTGGGCGCGTCTGTTCAGACCATTGTGCCAGCCTTCGACGTCGTTGTTCGTCCGCACAGACTGGCCGAACACACACCAGCTGGACGGAGGCCACGTTGAGCTAGTTATCCACGTACTGTTGACGTATTCTTGTTTCACTGGGTATTTTGTATTTGTAAGCCGGTGCTATTGTGAACAACATATTACGTCTTTTAAGGCCCAAGTCATTAAGTATTTTTAAATCCATTCGCGTAAACGTGCTCATTTCCCTAATAAAACCTTTATTTAAAAAAAAACAACAACAACATACCTTAGGTCGGACAGTGCACTGCCAGTCAGTGTTGTTTCCCCGCCGTCTCTTGACATTGTAACTGAAACCACGGCTGTCTACAAGTTTCGGTTTACCCCTCTTCGTGGAGTCCTCCACAATCTCGAAACTCCAGGTGGAAACTGTCCTCCCGTGGCTGGGGAGCAGGTTCAGCGATGGACGATTCATCAGCAGCAATGGCTTCAGAAGGTAAGGAGAGGCCTGGCGAGTCCTGAGAAAAAAAAGGCTTTAGTTACATTTTCCAGTCATTAGGAACATTTTTGAAGATTAGAGTTTATCTCTCCATGAAATAAAACTTACCAAAGTTGCATCTATGTTAAATTCGACCGGACTGGCAGGTGGATCAAACAAAGCCAAAGTTGCATCTACGTTAAACTCAACAGGACTGGCAGGTGGATCAAAAACAGTCGAGTTGAAATCGTCCTCCAAGCGCGTACTTTCCAGCGGGGTATTAGAACAGGGGGCGCAGCGCCAATCAATAGGTTGGCCTGTCTGGACAGCGATGCGGTACTCTTGCTGCGATATGCCGGTTTAGCAGGTTCGGTGTTGCCATTGCTGACAGTCGTCACACTGCAAGCCTTCCTGACGAGCACGAACAGGAAGCATGCAGAAAATACAAGGGTCCATCGCGCACGTAGTTGAGTTGTTGAGATTCGATTAAGATCGTGATAGTGGCTATTAAAGCGGATAAGCTAAAATGGCACGCTTTTCCACCTTTTATACACAGTGAAGGATCGAAAAGTTTATGTCACCTTTTCATTGGTTATCTCAAAAACAATACAAAGTCAAAATGAAAGAGTTTACTTCTTATTAATATTCTAATTATGTTACGTTAACACAATACTTGCCCAATGAGCTTTTTTTTCGCACCTCAGTTCCTCTTTAATAACAAAGTTACAAGACTCGCGTGTCAGCTAAATATTTGGTTCTACTGAACTTTATTATAGCGGAGCTCCGACGGCCCGAAGGGCCGTCAAGCGGAGCCCCATACCTATAGAAACCCGTCAACTGCTTTTCTCATGGTAAAAATGGCTAGCGGTATTGCTCGTGGGCCCGTACGCACGACGACGACGACGACAACGACGACGACGACGACGACGACGACGACGACGACGACGGAGTCGCCCAATAATTAATAATATCCTAATAATAATCATAATAATCCAACATGGCGGCCATACTCCACCTGGCCCAGCTGACCAGCTACTTTACAGCGTACATCTTTGATACTGGGCATCCATCTTATAGCCAATTGACACCTGTCAAAACAAGGTATCCGCTGACCAGTGTAACGTGACCATATCGCGGGCTCAAGTTTAAGACCTCATCGAGGTCAGCTGTTTTTTTGAAGTTGACCGCTGACCAGGTACTTGCTTTCGATTGGATCGCAGGCTCAAGCCAAGTGTGGGACACCCAAACCAAATCGAGGCCGTTAAAATTTTTCGCGCGCTTTCTGCGGCTGGTAATATCACATTCAGTTGGTTTCTTTATTTTGAGCAAAACAACTTCATCTTCTTCGATCGAAGTTTGTCTTTCGCGTAAAAAGCATAAAGATCAAGAACTTGTCAAAAGATACTCCGGAAGGTGAATTTTCAAGTGATGAAAGGAAGGACGGAAGGTTTTTCTCAGGAAAAGCTTCAAAGATTGTGCGGTTGAAAACAGTATAATTCAACGCTTCAAGGGCTTTCATTTCACCGCGGCATCTTGTATCTCACCAAGAAAAGTCACTTAACAGTTCACCGGTATTAATGGGAAGAATGAGTAGTTCAAACTCTGTGGAAGAAGCTCTTTCTTTGGACAAACCGTTTGCTATTTTTGCGGATGCTTGTTTTTACTTTACTGAAGCTTACGCATTTTCAAGTGGTAGAAACCTCTACAACACAGGACAGTGAGGTAAATTAAATAAATAGAAGCTTAACATTTGGTTTAATCGTTGTTACTTTTGTTCAGGAATGAAACTTGTATTTTTCTCTCGAATGGATATAAATAAAAATCATCTGTACTCGTTTTGGACGCAAAGAAGTAGTTGAATTGTTTGTTTGTTTTGTTACGTTGTTTTCTTTGCAAGCGAACGAGTGTTTTTACTCGGCTTGGCTGACTGTTTTTCGACCTTGGTTCCTCACAGAAGCGTTAAGAAACTTTTGCCCTTATCTTATCAACACGTAATCGCAATGAGTCCTCGTAAAATTAAGCATTAAAGGGGGAGACTCGAGCTCGAGTAAAAATAAAAAATCCGATCAAATGCATGTGCATGTGCACTTCTCAAAATCTGACATTAAGTTGTCAAAATGCTGCCAAAACAGTCAAAACCCAGCGCGCTTCACTTCGTCAAGTCTTTAAGAGATCTTCGTCGAAAGCAGCCTGTAAACAACAATTAAGTTTCGCCGTCTTTAAACATGTCGTTTGTTTGAACCGGTAAGAATCAGCGTTTGGATGTTAAAAACAGCGAAATGGGTTGACTGGCTGGCTGGTTTTGATAAATTTTAAAGTGGACGGGTCTGCGAGAGAAATGCTCGTTTGGTTTGGCAAGCGCTTTCTTTGTTATCTGGATGATGTTTTGCCACTGAGAATCATTAATTGAAGAAGGTTCTTCGGAAGACATGGGAAGTAACAGTAAAACCATCAAAGCACTTAAGTGTTTTGTGTAAGCCAAGGAAAGATTTTGTGGGAAATGGCTCTATTATTCAGCTCTGTCGCATTCCGAGTGATTGCTGTCTCAGTGATTCCTGTTGACTGCTCTAAACGATCAGGTACGGACCTCTTTTTTGTCTTTTCTACGGACATTTATGTCAAATCTGCTAAGGAAATTTTCTAGCTTAATACAAGATAGTTTTGTTACCTGTCCAATTTCTGCACCTTCTCCAAGAATCTTCGAAGAAATATTATTCATATTGTGCTTTGTTTCCTTGTAATAAGTCTTATGTTTGTTGTTATATTGTTTCTGAACCGCGGTCAATTCCTGTTGACTGCTGTAAACGAAGAGTTTGTACCCTTTATTTTTTTTCTAGGGGCATTTATGTCAAAATAAATACCGATTTTCCTAGCTTTATCATTACAAGCTATTTTAATTACTAGCTAGTCTTGTTTAATTTCTCCACCTTCTCCTTCTTCGAGCAAACACTCGCCGGCATCGTACTTTGTTCGCTTGCAGTGTTTTTGTTTTGTTTTGTTTTGTTTTTGATCCGCTTTGAATCCCTTTACGCTTTCATCTCAAAGTAGTTAGACTCAAGAATGTCCGTCTTTTTTTTTTCTTTTTTGCAAACGGTTACTATCGAAAACTCTTGGTTTTCCCTGCTGCTGCTCAATTGTTTTGGACACAAATTAAACTGGCCCAAATAAACTCTTGCGAAGTTGCTCGGTGAGAGTGTGCAGCTCCGATTCTAGGCTTGGCATGGCTAAATATATATATGGCCTTCAGCTTTTCTTTTTTTAATCGCTACATAACAGACTGGAATGGTGTTCCATCGAACATCATGCATGCACCTTCTTTAAGCAGTTTTAAGTCCTATCTATTACATTATTAGTGTCAATTTTAAATCAGATGTAGCTTGTGAGTGACAAGTATGTAATTTAATTAGGTTTGCTTTGGATTACTTCATGATTTTTAGTCTCAATCTCAAATCAGGGGTGACTTGTAAGAGACAAGTATTTGATTTAATTTGATTAGGTTAGCTTTGGGCCACGTTTAAATTTCACCTCTTAGTTTTTAGAATGTGTAATATTAGATAATATTCTTTGTATGGGAATTTAGTTTATCCCAATTATTCTCCAGTCATGCACTTTTTTGTTTTGTATCAACTTAGTTGTATTCACATGACAAAGTATTATTAAACTTAAAACTTAAAATTAAACTTAAAGTAAGCTCTTTCTCATCAATGTACACATCCTTTGGACTTCCTCCTCCTGCATACAGTCTTTCAATTAATTTTATTAGTAGCTGGTGATATATTATTATTATTATTATTATTAGTAAGGTCAAGAAGTAATTGATCAAAATAAATATCTTGGTCTTAATTCATGGCATCTAAATATTTTTATTGATTTCCATGTATCTTTCTTTCATAATTTTTGTGAGGCATACATATATCCAGAGGATACACATTTTCCGATTTCTGACTGTCTCATGGGAGGCTGTGGATAATTGAAATTGCATTCATTATGAAGTGATGATCTGAATCACTATATATCTGATGTGATACTGATTTCAAGGAGCAATCACCAGGCTTCTCCACCAATTTCTAGTGGCTCTAAACCATACCTAAGTAGCTAAGTATGTAACTAAGTTGCCTACAGTTGAACGGGGAAACAGACCTGTCCTTAGGTATTGCTCTAAGATGTTAAGAAATGTTTTGTTTTAAAAATTTATAGATGAAAACTAGCTTTGCAGGTTCTTTTTTACACAAGGTATTAAAGATTATTTAAAAAAAACCCTACCTCAATATTTTTATTTTGCTTTTTTAACATCTCCAAACTCAGTTTGGAAAGGAAGTTTTATTACCTTACTCAATAGAACGCTTGTTTTTAGGAGGGGTGGGGGTCCAAATTCGTAAAAGGGGATTCATATCTGCTAGCAGTTCTGGACTAGGGGGTCCAAATCTGATCCACAAGCAGATCTGGACTGGAGGGTGCAAATCCACGTGGGGTCCAAATCTACTGTGCCACTGGCTCAGATCACCTTTCCACACTATTTTCTACAGCATTGGGTCTGTAGCTTGAGTGAGGTCAGATGGGTGATATGACAAGCAGACTATATGTAAATGCCAGTAGAAAAAGAATGCTTTTGGAGCTCCGCTTTTAGGCTTGGCTAAATATATATATTAGAGTTTGGGTAGTTAATGTCACGCAAAGACTTGACCCGCATGATTCGAAAGAAAAACTTACACCCGACTTCACAACAAGTGAAGTGATGGATAAAAAGGTTTATGTTACCTTTTCATTGGTTATCTCAAAAACAATACAAAATCAAAATGAAAGAGTTTACTTGTAATTAATATTCTAATTATGTTACGTTAACAAACTTGCCTAATGAGTTCTCACCTCAGTTCCTCTTTAATAAAAAAGTTACAAGACTCGCGTGTCAGCTAAATATTTGGTTCTATTGCATGAACTTTATTATAGAGTATATTATAGTAGTTAATGTCACCACTAAAATGCACTTTGTTTGGACTTCTCGAACTCCCGCATCTGCGAGAAGCAGCGCCTCGCTATGCGTGTCAGCGGTAAAAATCGGTGAACATTTTACGATGTTCGGCCCTGATGATGATGCTTCGAAAAGACATCACGGTTAGTATACAAGTATTATGTTTAATAATTTTACGTGGGGCGAGCTCGTTTTATGTGGGGCGAACTCGATTTATTTGGGAGGCGAACTAGATTAGTTACGGGGCTAACTCGCAACGGGGCGAAACCACTGGTTACCGTTGATCGAATGCCAAATCTTCACGAAGATTTACTTCCCTCCTCCACTCACTTACTTCAACAACATCTGCATCATCACCAGGCTCAGCAACACTCAGATTTTCTTCTTCCTCTTCCTCAGACTCCTCAAAGTCAGTGTCTATTTCGTCCTCAGACTCTCTACGTTTAAAAAAACTCGCAATAGGTAAGTCTTCTTCGTCAACAAACTGGATTTGAACAGTATTTTGACGAGAACTAGAAGCAATTTCATCCGAAAAAGCCGCCATATTTAAATACCCTCACTCTGAAAACTATGCTTCGGAAAAAAAAAATACGATTTCACGCTCAAATTGACCAAAAAACAGCCGCTTATATGTTCAGAATCGAAGATTTACATTTTGTCCGCCATTTTGAGCAATATCTAGACTCAGTCTCTCTCCAATCGCAAAATATGAGCAAAGATTGGGGTCCAGTATATTTCCACGCATGTCTCTAAGGGTTAACTCACTACCGGATATCACGTGACATGAAGTGAGTAAATATCCTGTTTAAATCAAGGAGGAAACAAAATGAATGGCAGGTGGAACCGATCATCCTTTCAACAAACAGCTAGTACAGCATGTAGGAAATAAAGGATTGATGCAACGTTTACCTTACATACAATTCAGTTAAATTAATTGATCCAGATCTTCTTTTTACTTTTTTTTATAATATGAAAAACTGCCACACAAAGTCTTTTAATTGAAAGAGATCGTTTTAAACGCCTGAAACAGTTGCAAATATATGATAATTCGAACCGTGCTAATAACTGGATCGAACTGGATGTTTGTGAGACGTACTTCGGAGACGTATTACCGACTCCAGTCACTCAAAGCGCCGCTATATTTGTCTTTAAATATTTTGTTTCTGAGTTAGGTTTGCAGGCTGTTTGTCTGTTATCTGTCCAATTAGAACGCTGGAAAACATCCACTGCTGTAGCTTTGCAAATTTCATCAGGTAAGTGGCTTTAGATGAAGGAAATGTGAAAACGAACAAGAAGCATTGAGTTGTTTATCTTGTTGTGTTGTTGAAATAGATTCAGCATCATGATCTACCCGTCATGAAAAAAGCCGAACAGCTGCAGTATTTATACTCTGTGATAATAGCAGAATAAGGCCTACAATTGAAGTTTAGTTTTCTTTGAGAAATTTGGAGTTAATAAGATTTATATTCTCAAATGTATTAAAACATTTCATTTGGCAAAAGAGAAATATTGACAAAGAAAACGTGGATAAAACGAAACGCGTTCCTGTGAACGGACAACCGGCATTAAGTTGTCCATGATGGCCTTAATCGGACAGGTTGTATTTTATTGTACTCGCAGCACGGCTAAATTTGGGAAGGCGTTTTCCTTAACTACATCAGTCTGTTCAAAATATGATTTTCAAGCGGTTTTGAGAAGCGAGGCTCAGTGTAAAGAAGGCTTGTGGCTCGTTTAAACGAGAAAATTAAGCCGCAAAGATATGCCATCACCAAGATATCTTCCTTACGCTTCTCACACCAACAACTGAAAGCTTGTGGAATCAAAACCGTCCTTTTTGCATTACAAAGAATTTTTTGTTCGATGTATTAACTTTGAGTACTGTCTATATATATATATAGAGAGAGAGAGGAAGCAACATTAGAGAGAAACTGGGTTTGAAGTTCTCTTCTCTTGTATAGATTACCAATGTTGACAGTTGCTTTCGTAAATTCCTTGTTCAAAAAATTGCTTTGAAGCGATAAAACGCAAACGACAAATATTTTTGCATTACCAAAAACAAAATTAGTTTACGCTTTACATACGACAAAGTAAAAACCGTCAAAAACCACAGGTATCCCAAGCTCACGAGTGTGTTGCATAACAAATATTATTGGGGTTTCTATGGAGAATTTAGCAATTGTTATGTAGGTTATTAAAATAGAAATAAAAATATATCAGAATTCTTTACCTTGCCTCCTTGACTTATTGATGGCATGTTCTTAGCATTTCTGGCCGTTTCAGCGCGATTGTAGCGAGCTTTAGTTTTACCGTTGCTCTCTGTATATATAATTCAAGACTGGAATTATATATACAAACTCGCTAGAAACGCACTGGTTTTCATTAGCGCATAAGCACAAGCATATTCATAAGTATAAGCATAAGCACAAGTGAAAACAGCAGCGACATAAACATAACCATAAGCAGAAACATAAGAAGAACGATCCATTTATTTGCCTTATGCTGTTTTCACTAGTAATGCATTTGACATAAGCATAAGCACAAGCACAAGAAAAACAGAACCTTCATGTACTGTCTTGTGGGTATCGCTCACTAGAGTCAAAATTACTTCATTTTAAAAACAATACAACATAAATAAATAAATAAATAAATAAATAAATGAATGAATGAATGAATGAGTATGCCATTTCTAGATTGGAGAAAGTTTTTTTCGAGCACAAAAAATTTGCATAACGCGATGAGATAAATAATTTTGATATCTTCATTCGCCATGACTGACATTTTTATGTCGACACTAATGTGGTCGGGTATACCAGTGAAGCCAAAATGACTTAACTTCCGTCCATTACATTTTCATAAAAATCACAGCATTGAAAATCGAAGTTAACGTGTCACGTAACTTCAAATCGCTGTAGCATTTGAGTAGGGTATTTCTGGTGTGTAAAATTTGCTTCCTTGGAATAAAAGAAGTGGGCTGCGCATACGCGCGCATTGAATTTTAACCAACCTGCAATCTCCTGAATGTATATACAATATTCCTGTGGGTCACAGTTAACTTGCATTGTTTTCAACTAAGCCTGTACTTTCCTGGGAAGTGTGATCACAAATAACTTACCTTCGCTTAAACCAACCCTTTACTCTCCTGTTAGTGTATCCCTGTGCTTTGTCGATAGTTTCAGAGTTGTGTTACTTGTTTACATTTTGCTTTTTATTATTGCGTTACTGTTACAAAATATTTTTAGATTTCAAATTAGCAATAGATCGCTTTTTCGCTTAGGTCAATTTGCTCAAGATCAATCAACATTATCAGTTTCATCAGATAAAGAGAGCAAAGACCGATAGACTCGAAAGTTGTTTTAGGTTAGCGCGCTCACGCTATAGACCCTTTTCATAATGGCGCCCGACAAATTATTCTTTTGTTCTTATGATAATGAGCCCTACTAGCCTCGTCAGCATGTAGGGCTAATTAACACATATACAAAAGAATAATTAAAATCGTCCGCCATTATGAAAAAGGTCTATATGTTTTCAGATGTAATCGACCTTTGGACGGAATAGATCTCTTTGGAATAAAATACAGTAGATCACAATCGAAGGAAAATTGGATTTATTCATTCTCAACATGCTTCACAGTCAAAGCAAATTTAATGTTTCATGTTTTAAATAATACAAACTAGAGCTTTAAACGTTTTTGTTAAGTTTGGAGGGTCATGTTGAATTGTACCTACTCGGTTCAGTTTATTTGTTTACACTATATTCTCAGGTTCATGGACTGAGAGTAGTCATACGTACTTACCTTTAATTTCTTGAGTCTTAGCTCCGTGGTGAATCCAGTGTGAATTACGGAGGAAGAACAACTGGAAGAAGAAAAGACTGCTGGCAATCTAGTAAAAACAATTTGGCGCATTTTCTCGTGTTGCTATTAAACACCACGCCTTGTGTGTAAATCCTGACATTACCAGATATGACTGATAGGTTTCCTTTGTATCATCTTTGAATTTAAAACTAATCAATGATAGGCAAGTTCTACATCAGTAAAATGGCTGGCTAGATCAGAGAGTGCTATTTGACTCGGGATTCTTTTATTTATTTATGTTTTTTAGTTTCTACTTTTAAAACAATTTTAAATTCAGTTCTAAGCATCATGTTTAAAACAGGCTAACAAATATACAACCTGACCTCGATGCGATAGTTTCGTGCTTGTTTATGCCTGTTGTTATTTTTGTTCACAGAAAGATGGTTAATCATTCTATTTGGAAAAACGTAACAGTGACTGATGAAGATCTTGAGGTGCTTTCTTCATCTGAATGCATTGCATGGCTCGTGACACACATGACCGAGGCAGTTGCTATAGTAACACTCAATTTCCTTACAGTAACTGTTTTTATTCAAAACCGCAGTCTTCGCAAGCGCAGTATGTACCTTCTGATCAGTCTGGCCGTTGCAGATATGTTGACCGGAGAATTTCCGGGAATCATGGCTTTCGTTATTTTTGGAGTTTATTGCAAGCATTGAAAGTACAAGGTGACCGTTTTTGGAATCTTGGATAACGTGCTTTTCGGCATGGAACTGTTATTTCCTCTTGCTTCTCTAGTAAACGTCGCGGCAGTTTCGGTAGAACGCGCACATGCTACGTATCGTCCATTCAGGCATCGCGTAACTAAACAATGGATGTTTGGTTTTGTTATAGCACTCATCTGGGTTATAGCTGGGTTGTTGACGACTGCTCTGGTACTAACAAGGAATTTTATTGGACAAGAATCAATTTATTTTTACGTGTGGGCTTCGTTCGGTTCAATCTGCTTGTTCGTTATTGTTGTATCGTACACTTCTATTTCTATAAAACTGAATTGTGGTCGACGTCCTCAGCACCATGGTGCAGCCAGCAGAGAGAGGCAACTGACCAAGACATTGTTCATAGTGACTTTGTTATCTATGTTAATGTGGCTGCCATTTGTTATTGCTCGTCTTGTTCACTTTTCAGCTGACATACACATCCCTCTCAACCTAAGTTATGCTACAAGAGTTTTATATCTTGCCAACTCCCTTGTTAACCCTATTTTGTACACTATCAGAATGCCAGAGTTCAGGAGAGCTCTGTTTTTACTCTTTAGACGTCGGCAGAGACAAGAGGAGGTTGGTGCCATTCATCTTCGTGTTTTGTAATCTTAATAGATCACCTGATGGTTTCTTGAAATCACAAAAATATTGTCATGCGCAGAGGCATTACAATTTGAAAACTGCGTTGTTCGAGTTTTAAAACCGGTAGGAATTTTCAAGATCTGTGACCCAAAGAGATGCGAACTTTTTCATGGCTCAGGCCGCAAGGCTCCTTTGGTCATGATTTCAAGATTTTCCGACTTAATTTATGGTTGTATATTTTTAACGTTGACTATGTAAATTAATTCAATGAAAACGTAAAGCTTGTGGGATGTGGCTGGAGTGACAAGGATACTGAAGCCACTCAAAAGGCACTAAGGCCACAAGGCAGCGGGCATTACCCCTTAAATCTACCCAAGCATTAGCAGCCATGGACAGCTGTTTCGGCCTTGTTAGGTCCCATCAGCATGGCATAGCCAACGCTCAGGCTCAAGTACCCTCATATCAATAAAACAAGCAATGAAAACGTAAAGCTTTGGTAGATTTAAGGAGTAATGCACGTTGCCTTTTGGCCTTAGTGCCTTTTGAGTGGCTTCAGCTTACTTGATCACATTAATTTGTGAAGTATCCTTGTCACTCCAGCCACATCCCACAAGGTTTACGTTTTCATTGCTTGTTTTATTGATATGTGGGTACTTAAGCCTGAGCGTTAGCTATGCCATGCTGATGGGGCCTAACAAGGCCGAAACAGCTGTCCATGGCTGCTAATGCTTGGGCTCAATCTTTGCTTTGGTAGATTTAAGGGGTAATGCCCGCTGCCTTGTGGCCTTAGTGCCTTTTGAGTGGCTTCAGCTTACTTGATCACATTAATTTGTGAAGTATCCTTGTCACTCCAGCCACATCCCACAAGCTTTACGTTTTCATTGCTTGTTATTGCGTAAGTACTTCTAATATTTCTTTCACACTGGAGAGCAGTTTTACACTGAAAGAAAATTTACCAAACAAAAGAGAGGGAAATGCAATTTCCTGGTGTTTCTACAGAGGCATAGGAGCATACATTTAACAGTTACTGGATGAAGTTGAGCACAAACGCGAGAGCCATCAAGGTAGAGTTTTGTGTTGTATGACGAAGCTGAAGGCCAATATCCCATTTTGTTAATGATCAGTTCCTGGTGAATTGTGGGTAGATCCAGTCCTTTGTGGGGACAAACGACCATTTCAGGACATAATTTGAAATTGTAATTTTGGCTGTTTGCTCCCACAAAGGACTGGATCTACCCACAATTCACCAGGAACTGATCATTAGCAAAATGGTGTATTGTGTCATTGTTGATATACTTGAGCACTTGTAACAGCCTAATTAAAGCAAGTTGTTTTAAAAACAACACATTTTAAAGCTTGCAACCTTTTGCATTGTCCAGACATTTTCATCAAGGTTTTACTAGATCTCACTCCTGGAAAAAACAATCGTTTTTGATTTTGAATGAATTTAAGCTCAGTAAAAAATTCTTTGAAATGACTCGGCAAATATCAGTGCATGTATCTCGTGTGCATAAACTACTGTCAAGTAATAAAATGGCGTCATTGTATATGCATAAAATTTTAATTGTCTACTGGGATAACGTGACGAAAACAGTGCTGGTAGGAATTGGTGTCCCCTGCTAGCAGAGACCTCTTTTCCTTGTATTCAGCGTGCGGGAGGTCTCTTTTCTCTCGCACACTGAATACAAGGAAATGAGGCCTCTGCTAGCAGGAAAGAATTTGCAGTGTGTCTGTAACCAATGAAAGATGAGACAGTTACACAAATATGCTGTACCTTAAGGAGGGACTACCTTAACTACAAAATTTGCTGACATTGTTGCTATGGAAAGTTCCCAACCCTCGTATCTTGGAAACCCTAACTTGCACAGGCAAACTGTCTGGCTATGTTTTTACAAATAAAAAGGTTTACAAGATTTTAGAGTCACAACAATATTTGGTAAGTCACGTGACCAGAACAGAAAAAGGCCTATAACTCGAGTGGCGTACACTTTTGGATATCAAAAATGGTGCCAATAGTTAACGATCGCCAAGGTGCAAAACTCTACGTATCGATTTTTGGAAATTCACGTTTTTGTGAGATTTATGACGTCAGAAGCACGCAAGTTCATACCATTTCGCCATGGTCATTGCAATTATGTACGTTGACAACAATTGCTTACGTAGGCTGTAAAGAAGGCTAGAATATCTCCGACTGGCAAAAAGTAATGGGAACTCCACATAATTTTCTCCAAGTTTTAGGGATTTTTTCTCTCTAAAGCGCGGTTGGGGCCTGGGGAAATTGCGCATGCGCAATAACAATTTATAAATTTTACATGTTCACCTCTTCGCACGTTTCACCGATATAGTGGCAAAAACACCGAAAAACCGTGTTTTACAAACACAATCCGTAAAAACACCTTGGCAACAACGCTAAGTCTGTAGTTAAGTTAGTGCCCCCTTAACGAATCAAAAACTACGACTTACGGTCTTTATTCCTACAGATACCTGGCTACAAACTCTCGAATCCTGTTTCTGAAGATATTGGGTCCTCTTCGACATTTAATGTATTCAAACGGAATTCATTAGATTTCGTCACCATAAGCAAGTTATGTGTAATGGAAAATCATTTTGAATTCTGACAGGATTTCAAGGAAGCAGATTCAATTGATTTACAGTTCAACCCGCTAAGAGAGGTCCCAGGATTTATCTATTCAGTGTTTGGTTTATGCTTTGAGTGTCCAGACGTTTGAACCGTGGAACACTTATAAACCGCGAATAAAACCTCCCACTTCAGATGAGACGATACAAGGTACATCACCTGCAACGAGAACAGATCATTTTACCGAGTCCGTGAGCTTTGAACTCTACAATCCAAATTACAATTACTTTTTCAGTCTGCTCCAACTTTAGAGGAGGGAGGTCCATAAAAACCTCTTGAAGGTTTGACAAAATCTCTTCATTTAAATTTTGCTTGGAGTCAGAACACTTTGTTACCAAAACTTCCACAAAAACAGCCAATTAAACGAATGAACTCAACATGCAACAGTTTGATCCTGAAGCACTTATTACCATCTTACCAATGGACATCCTAACAAGAGAAGCACTGAACGCCTGTTTTGATGTGTCCAGTTTCAAGCGACCCTTGTCAGGAACAAAATGACATGCGGGCCTTTCCGTACCTTCCCGAAACCCAAACCACGACTTATGGTCTTTGTTCTTATAGATATCTGGCTACAAACTCTGGAATCCAGCTTCTGATGATATTGGGTCCTCGATCTTCGGCATTTCATGAAGTCAAACGGGGTGTTAGTTTTTCAGTGGCATGAGCCAATTATATGTAGTGCGTAAGTATTATTTTTCTGATTTAATCTAATTTTATTGCATTGTAATATTTCACCAGTTTGACACCAGCCTGCCAAGGTACACTCAAATTTAACAAACCAGCCATCCAAAAGTACTTCCGACCTGCATGCTGACTAAGAGCGTGCTCTACTTTGCATAAACAAGATAGCTAAAAAAAGAATTGAAGAACCTGTTGTTTCCGAGGTTTTTCAAGGTTAGAGTTTAGAGTTAGAGTTTATTGTTTTCTGCACTATTTACAAACATTTCTACATTAAATTACATTACATGGGTAGAGAAATAGGCCAGCAACTAAATTACACAAGTGATAAAAAGCAAATGTGCGCAGTGACCAAAGTAGCTTAGGCTTTCGAGTTGGTCACTGCCACGGACAATTAATTGGCACGAACATGTACATAGATATTTAAAGAACCAAGAAGGTAAAAATGCAATAGGCTATATAAATGATACATAGATTACATAACAGGAAAAAAAGACATTTATTAATATTACTTAATAATAAAAAAACTAACAGGATATGAGCAGACTAACACTTAAGAAACAGATTGAGTATTTAGAAGATGTAGTTTGTATTGTTTATAAAAATGGTTGTAAGATAGTTTTTCTTAATTCTAACGGGATAGATTCCCAGATCTTTGATGCTACAAAAGAAAACGTAGTTGCACCATAATTATTTATACTTGGTCTATAAATATTAAAATTTGTCGCAAATCTGGTATTATAGCCATGGATCTCAGAAGCTAGTGTAAGAGTTCCAGAAAATATTGCCGGAATGTTAGCGGGGTCACTATTTATTTTGTGTATAAAAAGAGCTAATTTGAATTTGTAAATGTTCTCGAGTGTGAGGATTTGCAAAAGATTGAAATAGGACATAGCACTATCCCTGCTATGAGCAAAGAATATGCTACGTACACATTTATTCTGTTTTGTTTTGACCTTTTGTAGCCTTATTTACAGGCACTACCCAAACTTGTAATACCATAAGTTAGATATGAATAAATGAATGAGTAATGCAGCTGTTAAAGGAATAAGAAACAGTTCGAGTTTTATACATTGTCGATTCATAGGGTATTTTCTCAAGAAGGACAGGTCCGTCCTCTCTTAGTCAATTGGAAGTAACCATTTTGCTTGGGGCACGGGGATGACTAAAAAAGATGTAATCAAATTACAGATTTCTCGTTTGTCAAAACCAAAATGCGCAATAAAAACAACAACAGTACAGAATATTCTGATTCGCCTGATATAGCAGTAAGGGAGCAGGGACGGCTCCTTCCCTCCAAAAATGCAACAAGTTGGGCGTGCTATGATCACAGAAATGTAACCTTTGGTTTGGTTTTGAACTTCAGAGTTCATGTTTCATTGAAAAAACGCAATAATGGAAATTACTTTCGAAAGTGTAGAAGTCCGTTACTTGCCTTGCATGGAAAGGTAAGTCATACTGTAGCTTTGCGTTATCACAAAGAACTGCGTATATATACGCAGTTGCCATTTATGATTTAGCACTTTTCGCTCTTTTCTTTTCCTCTTTATAGGAAAGAGCTCCATGGGAAGCTTCTGAAGGTTTTGCAATATATTTTGTTTTCATTTCATTTACTCTAAATTTTGTTTAGAGTCAGTACACTTTGTTACAAAAACGTCCATAAAAAAAACTCAATTAAAGGATTGAACTCAGTAACACACAAAATAACAACGCGCGACAGTTTTGATCCTGAAGCAGTTATTTCCATCTTACCAATGGACATCCTAACAAGAGAAGCACTGAACGCCTGTTTTGATGTGATGAGTTTCAAGCGACCCTTGACAAGAACAAAACGACATGCGGGCCTTGACTTCATGAATACTGCAACGGAGTACTCAGAGAAGCTGTATAGAAACCTCATCAGAGTATTTCGGCGACTAAAACATGCATTACACAAAGTCTTTTAATTGAAAGAGATCGTTTTAAACGCCTGAAACAGCTGCAAATATATGATAATTCGAACCGTGCTAATAACTGGATGTTTGTGAGACGTATTTCGGAGACGTATTACCGACTCCTGTCACTCAAAGCGCCGCTATATTTGCCTTTAAATATTTTGTTTCAGTTAGGTTTGCAGGCTGCTTGTCTGTTATCTGTCCAATATTAGAACGCTGGAAAACATCCACTGCTGTAGCTTTGCAAATTTCATCAGGTAAGTGGCTTAAGATGAAGGAAATGTGAAAACGAACAAGAAGCATTGAGTTGTTTATCTTGTTGTGTTGTTGAAATAGATTCAGCATCATGATCTACCCGTCATGAAAAAAGCCGAACAGCTGCAGTATTTATACTCTGTGATAATAGCAGAATAAGGCCTACAATTGAAGTTTAGTTTTCTTTGAGAAATTTGGAGTTAATAAGATTTATATTCTCAAATGTATTAAAACATTTCATTTGGCAAAAGAGAAATATTGACAAAGAAAACGTGGATAAAACGAAACGCGTTCCTGTGAACGGACAACCGGCATTAAGTTGTCCATGATGGCCTTAATCGGACAGGTTGTATTTTATTGTACTCGCAGCACGGCTAAATTTGGGAAGGCGTTTTCCTTAACTACATCAGTCTGTTCAAAATATGATTTTCAAGCGGTTTTGAGAAGCGAGGCTCAGTGTAAAGAAGGCTTGTGGCTCGTTTAAACGAGAAAATTAAGCCGCAAAGATATGCCATCACCAAGATATCTTCCTTACGCTTCTCACACCAACAACTGAAAGCTTGAAAAAGTAAAAACCGTCAAAAACCACAGGTATCCCAAGCTCACGAGTGTGTTGCATAAGAAATATTATTGGGGTTTCTATGGGGAATTTAGCAATCGTTATTTAGGGTATTAAAATAGAAATCAAAATGCTTCAGAATTCCTTACCTTGTCTCCTTGTCTTATTGATGGTATGTTCTTAGCATTTCTGGCCGTTTCTTACCTTGCCTCCTTGTCTTACTGATGGTATGTTCTTAGCATTTCTGGCCGTTTCAGCGCGATTGTAGCGAGCTTTAGTTTTACCGTTGCTCTCTGTGTATATAATTCAAGACTGGAATTATATATACAAACTCGCTAGAAACGCACTGGTTTTCATTAGCGCATAAGCACAAGCATATTCATGGTGCAGCCAGCAGAGAGAGGCAACTGACCAAGACATTATATTGTTCATAGTGACTTTGTTATCTATGTTAATGTGGCTGGCATTTGTTATTGTTAGTTTTGTTATCTATTCAGCTGACATCCACATCCCTCTTAACATAGTTAAAGCTACAATTGTTTTATATTTTGCCAACTCTCTTGTTAACCCCATTTTGTACACTATCAGAATGCCAGAGTTCAGGAGAGCTCTGTTTTTACTCTTTAGACGTCAGCAGAGACAAGTGGAGGTTGGCCCCATTCATCTTCGTGTTTTGTAATCTTAATAGGTCACCTGATGGTTTCTTGAAATCACAAAAATATTGTCATGCGCAGAGGCATTACAATTTGAAAACTGCGTTGCTCGAGTTTTAAAACCGGTAGGAATTTTCAAGATCTGCGACCCAAAGACATGCGAACTCTTTCATGGCTCAGGCCGCAAGGCTCCTTTGGTCATGATTTCAAGATTTTCCGACTTAAATTATGGTTGTATATTTGTAACCTTGCCCATGTAAATTCATTGTACATTCATTTTACGATGGGTAAATAAAGCTTATTATTAAACAAAATCTTTAGATTAGGGATATATTTCAGGAGCGGGGAAAGGAGAGGCAGTGATGTCAAATTGAGTAACACGCGTACCGCTGCACAGATAATTACGTAAGTACTTCTAATATTTCTTTCACACTGGTGAGGGCAGTTTTACACTGAAAGAAAATTTACCAAACAAAACAGAGGGAAACGCAATTTCCTGGTGTTTCTAATTAGCCATAGGAGTATACACCTTTAACAGTTGTTGGATGAAGCTGAACACAAAAGTGAGAACCGTCAAGGCAGAGTTGTGTTAAATGACAAAGCCGAAGGCCAATATACCATTTTGCTAATGACAGTTCCTGGTGAATTGTGGGTAGATCCAGTCCTTTGTGGGGGCAAACGACCATTTTAGGACGTAATTTGAAATTGTAATTTTGGCCGTTTGCCCCCATAAAGGATTACCCACAATTCACCAGGAACGGATCATTAGCAAAATGATGTATCGTGTCATTATATAATTATTGATATACTTGAACACGTGTAACAGCCTAATTAAAGTAAGTTGCTTTGAAAACAGCACATTTTTAAGCTTGCAACCTTTTGCGTTGTCCAGACATTTTCAGCAAGGTTTAAAAAAATCCTACTCCTGGCCAAAACATTTGTTTTTGATTTTGACTGAATTTCAGCTTAGAAAAAAGTTCTTAAAAATGTCTTAGCAAATATCAATGCCTTATCTCGTGTGCATAAAAATACTGTCAAAACCGGTTGTTATGAGCTCAAAGAAATATAACAATCCTCAATTCTTGCTACAACAGCGGTTTCAGTAAACATCAATACTTAACCTTCAAAAAGAGTTTTAAAAAAAATCAGAGTTGTTTACAATGCTGGGATTTGGCATAATGACAATTCAAGAAGACTAGAATCAGTAAAAAATCCGAACAGATACAGGAAAATTCGAATAATACTATAACCTGAGCAAACTCTCAACCTACCTTTGAAAAACGATCCGAAAACGGCGGCTACCTTGGGTTCACGATCAAAGATTTTGGCGAAAATTCTACTTGTTTCTCTTCCACTTCGCTTTCACAATAATTGTGAAAATTATAAAATTAAGTTTGTGTGTTAATTAGTACCATATGAGGAGAAAGCGCTATTAGATATCTATTTTTACAAAAAGAAAAAAAAATACTTTACAAATTGGACATGCCCACAGGTAGCTGATGCTAGTCTAGGTGGGTCATGTCATAACTAAAGAGAATAGGTAGACAAGTTTACAGGAATTAGGAAGGTAAATGTACTGGTATAAAAATTATAAAATTAAGTTTGTGTGTTAATTAGTACCATATGAGGAGAAAGCGCTATTAGATATCTATTTTTACAAAAAGAAAAAAAAAATACTTAATAGAGTTAAATCTGCAATAATACAATTAGGACGATACTTATTATTCTGAAAATTGCATTTTCAGAATAAGTATCGTCCTAATTGTAAACTTGTCTACCTATTCTCTTTAGTTATGACATGACCCACCTAGACTAGCATCAGCTACCTGTGGGCATGTCCAATTTGTAAAAAATACTAATCAGAAAAAATGAAGAACTGAACTGAAGAACTGAGCCTGCTAAAGACTCCTCTCGCTGTTTCGTTGTCAAAAGTTCCGGTGAAAATTTTACGTGTCAGAAAACAAAAGATTTCTTACGACCCGAGCCACCTTCGAGAAACAGCTGCCATCTTCCTCAAGAACAATGGATTGGTGACGTCACGGATGTCCTAAAAAAATAGGGATATTCCGGACTGATTAATTCAACTAAACACGTAGGTATAACACATTCAGGCTCCAAACAATAAAGCTACATCATTTTCCTTGTGCCAGTCTGTGTTTTATTCAGTGTCCTCCGAACGGCATTTCCATTTGAAATCCCAGACTCTTTTCAGTTTTGTAAAGACACGCTCACACGTGAGAGAGTTGTCCACCTTTCAAAGCACGTGCTTCTCGCCGAAAGTCGAGTTTGCTGATGTCAACTTAAAATTAGCTTCTAAAGTAATAGCTGCCTACCTTTCTGCTCTCCGAGTAATTAATCACAAGAAACACATCCTTGTGAAGAAAGCGATCTCAACACGCCAGAAAGAGCATCATGCTCTTTCTGGCGTGTCGAGATCGCTAATTCTCCACAAATTTCACATTTTTTGACACTGCGTGAAGAAACATCGACTTCAGCACCTCAACTAGATCACAAGGAATCTTCCAAATTCACATCAATTACCGGTTTTGACTGATGTTTGTGTTATGGCTAAATGATGAGATGGTTCCGGACTACCATATGCTTCTGAAACTCCTTCGGTGAATTTATGACACCTGTCTTGACCATTCACAAATTTTTACTGAAAGGAATAATCGCCATATCTTTGTAAGGGAGCCTTTTAAGGCTAATTCTTGTGGTATATCATGGCCAGCAGATCCGTCTTTAATTTAAAGCTAAAGTGCATTGCACATCAAAATGAAATGAAATGGTTGTGAGCCGTAAACTGACAGTGTATATTATCTTTGTTATTCATGTTAATTTTAAAGGAAATGGGATGCAAAATTTTTCCGTTGTCTTTAACATAACACAAATTAAGTGTAATAGTTATTGAGATTGCGGAGAAGGTTGATTATAAAAAACGTATTAGTGTTATTGTTATATTCAAAGTAAAGTAAGAGCCTGAAAGGAACAAACACAGTTTTGACAGAAATGAAAGATAACATACTGATAAATGATTACTTATACAAGGTCTGAAGCTTTTTGGTGCCATCAGTATTTTAAGCTACGCTCCGAACAATTTTGGCTGTGAGCCTAAATTTTTGACAATGCTCCTAGAAATTTACACCTGGTAGCACAAGTGCCCCCAAAGCCAAAAGTAAACTTTGAGCCCTGCAGTGCTGGTAGGAATTGGCATTCCCTGCTAGCAGAGACCTCATTTCCTTGTATTCAGCTGCAGGAGAAAAGAGAGCTCTGCCATGGATCGAAACGGTCTGTGTTGAGCATGCGCTGCGGTTTCTTAGCAAACGAACCATCACGTGATGCTTTTAGCACATGTTCGGTCAGCAAACAATACAAGGAGTATGTGTGTGAAAACCTCCGTTCACGACCGCGGACGGCGGAGTGATTTTCCACCTATAAACGATCCATAGCATTTCGTGACTCTTTATTTGAGCCTACCACGGAAAAGTGGTGCTGTCCTAAGGCACTGGAGGCTCAAGGTTTCTGAAAACGTCATTCTGACGTAGCTATTTTTATCCGTGGAGCTGCAACAACGGCCCAAGTTCGGTTTGTTTGCGATTTTTGCTAAGTTTACAGCCATTTTTCATCTTTAGTGGCTGCCTGATGAGCATCATTAAGCGTGACGGTAGCTAA